>JANHGD010003399.1:408119-419705 GCA_027560375.1 Imantodes cenchoa
TCTTGGCCACCAAAGATGGAGCTAAAAGGAAATATTAAATCAACCCTTCCTAGTTAGATGGTAGGGCTTAAAATTTATTCCTGTCCCATGAAGAAAAGAATATTATTTTCAGTTTAAATCTGCCTTCTAGGAGAATCAGTGACTTTTAAAATCAGCTTTATGTTACAAACACAAGGAAGAAGATGAGGAAAAAACTATAGGTTGGAAACAGAGCAGAGGTTGCAGCATTAGAAGCACAAACCAGGTATGTATAAATATCATTTTTGATGCTTCTATATAATTTCCTTCGGCAGCCAAATACTCTCAAGTACAGAAAGCTATAAATCTTGACTTAACTTAAAAGGCTAATGTTATCTGTGGTGACCACTGAAATTGTCTACTCAGATACTTCGGTATATATAAAGAATTCAGGGGGAAAAATCTGTTTTTCACATTTAGCTAGCTTTTACAGGAAAGCAGAATGCATGTCATTCTTGTCACTTTTGCCTTTTCCAATGATAGGGCAAACTGAGAGAATGGGGCCCTCCTATTTCTCTTGAGGACAATAAGATTGGTCTAACGTATATGGCACAATAAGAAACGTTTAGCTTTTCTTTTTGCAATTAACAGGGGGAAAGTGTAAGAGGCTAATATCGTTAAGATGTAAATCTGTTGATTTCCTGATCATATTAGTAACAAATAACACCTTGGCAACAAACTGATAAATTACACTCACTCTTTTTGCCTTTGAGATTTCTACGAAATGTTTTCTTTTTCTTTTTTGAGAATGCATGTAATATAGTCAACAAGTTAATAAGCTAATTTAAATTATTAGCTATATTTAATTTTTCTACCACAAAAAATTCAGTGGCACCGTATGTAAAAGATTTTATGGTTTATGATTTTATAGTTACTGGGTTTTATTGTTTTATAGTCATGTTTAAGATGGACAGTCATACAAATCTGCTAAAAAAATAATCATGTTACACTTTATAGAAGGCCTCAATGAAAGAAGCAACAACCCAACCCAACATTCATAGTGTGTAATCTAAAAAAAAGTTACACAAAGTCTCATCCTATGTAAACTAAATAGTCCTAAATTGCACTATACTCATTTTTTATAATATCCATCACAGCACTGTTAAATAGAAGTACGGGGAACGGAAAAAACAGACAACTAGAAAACTTAATTCTCTTACCTTTGTGGTTAAAGATGCCTTCCATCTCCATACTACTTCTAGAATGGGCAATGCAGAGAGAACCACAGGGAACTAGTCCTTCTGCAGCTGGGGATCGGTCAGTAGTCCGTACTAGACACCAGTCAGGTTTATCATGAGGTCTCTCCAGCACTTCTACTGTCTGACCACGACGGATTGTGAGTTCATTGCTGTTGCAAGCTGTAAAGTCATGGATGACCACTGTCAGCTCACAGCCACCAGATAACTGTAGAAAAAGAAAACACAACAAAAATCTCAGTGTTCTATGTTGAAGAATTCATTTATATCTACCCATACGGATAATTTTTTGAGCATCTGAAGTGGTTCCATAACAAACTGAACAGCTAGTGACATTAACACGATTCTCACTTTGCATTATATGTGATAGTCCTTACATAGTTATTCTTTTTCAGTTCTTATGGGTATCTATGTGTGCCTTCACAGCGAGAACAGGTATAAGTTTAATAAGAAAAATATTGAAAAGCTGATTTAATTTTTAAATAATTTACATGAAGTTTTACTGTTACAAGACATACACAAAGAAATGTCAACATAAATCACTGTCATTAATAGATCTTCCAATAAGGTTTTTACTTTATATTATATATTACATTATATGCAAAAATATCTAGTGATTTTATAATAATTGAAATAGATTCCTAGAAACTTCATGGCACATTATGCCACTACCGAAGTATTTCTCTGGTCATCCAGTAATAAAAAAAGTTTTTCCTTTTATTAAAATGTATTGACAATTTCTGTAAAGAACACATCTTTTTGAATTTATAATGTTGGTTATAAAGCTTACACTTTACCTTTCCTAAATTCCAAAATAAATAGGAAATTACATAATACATTCAAATTACATAATACAAAAATCAGAATCTGATTTCACTTCTGAGCTTTGAATAATGTGGTCTGGATTAGGAATGTATTACTCTTGGCGATTTGCATTACAAAAGGGATGCAACCAGTTCATTTTTTGAGGAATATTACTTTTTGGTATGTCTCTGGTCATTCAGGGCTAAGGTGTATCTTTCCAGTTCATCAGACAATCCTTATAAATAAATAAAATAAAAATAAACATACAGACTAATTTTCTACTTCCTTTCTACATAATGTATTATAACTTCAGTTAGTCTAGCTGGAATTTTCCCAAAACTTTCCCATGACCACAGACTGTAAAAGCTTGGCTTTCTGATCTTAGTTTTGAAAGTGGGAAGGGGGAGAGGGTAAAGAGAAAAGACGATGTATGTTTCTCATAATGAAGCAAAATAAATCAGCTTCTATCCGTCAAGACACAGGCAGGAATTGTTCCCACGTAATCTCTCAGGATAATTTCCATTCAAGTTAAGAGGTGTGCATTTTCAGAAACATGTTGCCTTCCTCCTTAAGTGTTTGAGGGGTACTCTTCTTTATCCACACCCATTCTGTTCTGCTTATATTAGCACTCCATCCATTCAAAATTATGTCAAAAGATAATTTATTTGGGGGTGGAAAGGGTAGGCAGGCAAAAAAAAGCCCTTGGGGCTTTTAAAAATGATTTATTTTTATATTACTTCCCTTAGATTGGAGTCAGAAACAATTGAAAACAGCTGTATTCATAAAGCGGTCTGAGAAAGGGGCTTTTTTGATTTAGAGTCTGACCACAAAACAACAAGACAATATGTAGATCTTCCAAGGAAAGAATGCTGCAAATAGAAAATTTGTGTTTGAATCATCCTGAATAGAAAATACAAAATTGGCCTTGTTAGTGGAGATGCAAAATGAAATACCAAAAAATACGGTGATGTCCATATTAGAAGATTGGCTTTTTAGTAATAAATAGTGGGGTATAAGTAGAAGGAAAGAAGGGGGGAACATAGGAAGAATGATTGGAAGAAAGGAGTGAATGTCTAATGGGAGAGAAAGGACTGTAATTTAATAATGAAGTTCTTGCTCTGCGTACATTTAATCATAAAATTTCTCTGTAAAACCATTTCTCTGTAAAGCAATTTTAAACTATCAAACTGGGAAGATCTCATCTGAGAAATGCTCCCAACAAATTTTCCAATCCTCCAAACCTCAAGAAAGTTATAAATTTCAATCAGAAGACAACACATACTCTAAATTCTGCATATGCTATTGGTCTCCATGTGGGAAACCCATATTCCATTTTCATCCCTATTATTCAAACATCATGATACTCCATGGGATCCTGGCTAAGACAAAATACAGTTAAGTGGTATCCATCTGTACACAGTTGCCATTTTCCTCAAATATATGACATTTTCTCAGGAGGAGTTTTCAGATATTACAAATAAGAAGCATTCAACCCTCCCCTTCCTCCATCAACTTTACTCCAGCAATTTCTTTTTTCTTCAGTCATTCACACTTTTACTACAAATATATGCAGTGAAGTCTTTCTTAATACAACTGCTGTCATATTGGTTTCCATAAGCCAGGAAGCATTATTAGAATACTGGATCACAGGGAAGATAACACAAGTGCAGTTGTATCTTGGAAGGCTTCCCTGATGCTGCCAACTACACTCAGGGTGAATATCTGGAGGGAAAAATGAGGTTATTAAACATCATAAAGCATTAAGATTGTGCAGACTGATCAAGCTGTTACTAGTTGCATTCATAATGCTTGGATAGGACCTGTATGTCTGATGCATGTAAAAAAGACATTTGTAAGGAAACGTTCCAATGCTGAATAGCAAAGCAAGGCTAATGTGGCCTTATGGACTTCTCCAAACTTTCATACAAAGTGCAGAAATCACGAATCTTCCCTCTAAAGTTCCGTTCCAAGGTTACTAAGGCAGGAAAGAGAAATTTGTTTCTTAATATAGAGGCTAAATACACTTCCTCAATATAGAAATGCTTCCAGCTGCTACAACTACAAACAAACAAACAAGCAGCCCCAGGGATTCTTAATAACTTCTTCTTTACTCTTTAAAATATCTAAAACAAGCCAAGAAACTTCACTCAGGTTTTGTATGACTTTTAAAAAACTTTTACAAATCTAATTTCTAAGCAAAATAAGGAAAATCTAAGCAAAATAAGAGAACGGAAAGTATTTCTGGAAATCATACACTTTTATTTAAGTAATAGAATTACCAATTAATGAACAAGAATAATGATCTTACATTGTTAGATAAATCACAGCTTCTTTCACATTAATAGACTGGATGAAGAGGGGCTGACAATTGGCTTTAATATTATCTACAAACATAAACTGAGGCTTGGTATCTATATTGCCAGAGACATAAACTTTTTCAATATAAGAGATTTAACTCATTTTTCTCTTAGCTAGATAATTTAAAAAACCTACCAAAAAGCACTAAGAAGCCCCCAATTAAGGAGTGACCTACCTAAATTTGATCTTCATTTTTATTTACACAAAATTCTTCATAGAATTATAACTATAACAATCTGCATAGAAATATAGAATATGGAAGTTTTAAATCTTGGCATGTCTTATTAGGGATATAAATCTGTCTCTGGCCATTTAGTTTTAATAGGAATGTTAAAAGCATAAATTAATCAACCCAGTACTTTGTACCAAGCCAAAATACTGGAAGCCACAATGTAGTTTATTGTTCCTTATGATAGAAAAATTTTAAAGTTTTGCTAGTTGTACATGCACTTAGGGACTCTTAAACAGCACCCTCTAAGATCAAAAAGCTATGTAGAACAAGCAAGGTCTCACTTCAAGAAAGTTTTTTGAAGGGTAACATTAGGCCAAAGGGGTAGAGTCAGATGCATCTTCAGTAATTTGCTTTTCAAATGAGAAGACTGACTAAAGAAGAAAGTTGCTCTATCAGAGCAGGGGCATGCTCTGCTCCTTTTCTTGCCCCTATCCTATCTCACATAAACACACACACACACCACTCTCAACTGATGGGGAAACGACCACCTCCTTTCTCTGTAATTGTACAAATGCCTATGTTCTCTTTAAGCATATAAATATGTTTTTCATCTATGTGAATGGTGTTGCACAAACTGAAAGGATCTAATTTTCATAGCTGAAACTAAAGGAACATGAGCATTAATAGCTTAGCGCTATTGACCATCTGGAAAACATATACAACCAGCTCTGAATTTACTGCAGATCAGAGGATATAAAAATGAAGATAAAATCCAATTCTTAAAATAAGCTTCAGGTTTCTAATTTCTGTGTCCTGGAGACTCTTTTACGCTCACTGGGAGAAAAATGTATGCATGATTTCATTGTAAGCTGTGCTAAATAACAAAGGAAACAATCACATTCATTATCTTTGCTTTACCTTATCACTATCCAACGTATTTTGGGAGGTTCGTGATGCAATTGAAATAGTATCAGGTTGACTGCTCCCCTCTCCTTGACTATCCAGATCTTCTCCATCTCTGTAATCATAAAATGTTGTATGTCTCTTACAGAAATTTCTTAATAATGATCATCTTATATACTGAAATAGCTTGGTATTTCAATTTAGAACAGAATAGTGCAGAATGTATTCTTCTGTTCATCAATTTCTTAACAAATACTATTACAATATAGTAATATAACAGTATTAAATATATACAGTACTAACTGATCAGTCATCTTATGTTCTATGAATGTATCCAATTCCTTGTTGAAATCTCTCAGAATTAATGTATCATGTGATTGCCAATCCTAGTTTATCTGTATATCTTTTAACTATTTTGAGTATCATAGGATACTTTACTGGGTTCTAATATTTTGAGAGTGTGTAAAAAACGTATTTCCAAGTACCTTTTCTTTACTGTAGTATTACACATTATATTTATATCTATACTATGCGTGATTTATCATTCAAATTTGATAAACATACCTGTATGTAAGGTTCTAATCCATCTATATATGTTTTTAATATATTGCAACTTAGTATCATCATCCAGAATGTTTTTTTAAAAGCACAGAATATACTTTCCCAGAAAATAGTTAGCCACTCTGTTAAGATGGATCTCATAAAAGACAAGAACCATTTCGTGCAATACAGTGGACTTCTACTAACCTCCTTCCCTTTTGTTTTGTGGTTGATGCAGTTTTAGGAATGTGAATAGGCTCTTTTAAGGCTCCTTTAAGATGAATTGTTCTTTCCTGTATTACTTCTCTGATATGTTTGATCCAGTCTTGTTTGTTCTCAATACTGGAAGCCTTGAAGATAAAGAATATCTTTTTTTTTTAGTATATCATTAAGAATAAACTTTTGAAAAGTCATGCTTACAATGTAACAGAATGTATTAAACAGGAATGATACAAAGCACTGGTAGAAATATTTTTGCTTTTTAGTTCTGAAAAATGAATACCTATTTTGCAACTATTTATTGTTTTTAAGATAAGACTTGCTTTCTGAATTTTACATCCCTGATCTGTATACAAATCTCCAGGGATCATGACAGCAAGTCAGGAACTTATAGTGTAATATAAGACTTATTAGAGGCATCAGAAAATCCTGTTCAAAATTTATAGAGATACTTCCAGTTTCTTGGCACATTGATTTCCACAAAGTTTGTGTGAGTTCTTAGGATGACACACTATTCAAAAGAAGTGTCATGTCTTGTTTGCAATTTTGGTTTTTAAGACATGAATGTTGCTTTGAATTTTGGGCATTAGGAATCACATATCTGTTTTAAAGTGACATTCTATTATAGGTAGTCTTTGACTTATGGCCAGAATTGAGCCCAACATTAGTGCTGCTAAGCAAATCAGGTGTTAAGTGAGTTTTGTGCTATTTTATGACCTTTCTTGGTGTAACTGTTAAGTGAATCACTACAGTTGTAAAGTTAGTAACATGATTGTTAAGTGAATATGGCTCCACCATTGACTTTGTCAGAAGCTTGTCAGAAGCATGCAAAAAGTGATCACATGATCGAGGAACACTGCAAAAGTCAGAAATACATGGTCGCTGCCAAGCGTCTGAATTCTGATCACATGACAGTGGAGATGCCGCAATGGTTGTGTGAAAAATGGTCAGACAGCACTTTTTTCAGTGCCACTGTAACATCGAATGGTCACTAAATGAATATTTGTAGGTCAAAGGCTACCTATAAACCAAAAGACACTTTAACATGAGGGATGGGAGCCCTCAGCATTCAGGCTATAAGTAGCTTCCAGCTTTCTGAGATTGTATCAATAAAATTCAGTTTTAAAATGGATAGTTTTTAGTGGCAGTTTCTTTGTTTATGTCTTCAAAACAGCCTCCAAATCAAGTCAAAAACAAAAATGCCCATGTCAAAATGTTGACCTGCCTCAGAGGTTGTCCACTCTGTTTAGAAGTATGAATACCAATTACCTTTAACACAATTTTATTGTCTGAAGTAGGAGTTCTTCCAACCCACAATGCAAATTTACAGGGATCACCTTCTACATGCTCTGTAACACCCAACTCAGAGGTCTGAAAAGTAAAGGAAGAAGGATTAGTTGTTAGTTGTGGGAAAAGTTTTGTAACACGATAACACATTTTTAATGGGTTTTAAAAATCAGTTACCTCTTAATCACCAAAAATGTTTCAACAAAAGTCAAAGTACATAATAAGCAGTTGTGTGGTAATAAGCAGTTATTATTTCCTGGCTGGCTTACATGATTCAAAAGAATAACTTCGTCATTATTTCAAATCCTGACTTGGGATCAACCAAACATATTTCACTGTATTAATCAAAAACTTTCATGCAAATTGGAATGACTGGCAATATGTACCTTTCAAATATTCTTTTTACTGCAGATTTGCTTCATGAATAAAGAATAATGCTACAATACCTCTCTCTCCTTAAGAGAATATTTTTTGAAATATTTCAGAATCTATTCCTCAGTCTCCAAAAGAGCTACCAGTTTCTTTTGCAGTTATGTAAAAAGTGGTATATTCAATAATATGCTTATGACTTAACAAACTGGACAACTGCAAGTTGTTAGCAATTAGGTTTGACTTTGGTTTTTTTTTCCAATGTAATAGTAACTTACAAATAACTTGCTCTTGTAGATGTATTTACTTCTTCCACTAGAATCTTTGACTTCTTTACTAAAAACAAGTGACATCTCAAAAAGAAAAAGATGTCTTTCCCGCCCTTTCCGGATGAGAGTTTTTGGATCCCACACTTGGAAGGATTCCTGAAGGATGAGTTCTCCCTGAGATTCAATGTTCTCATCAAAACCTAGGAAGCAATTTGGAAGAATTCAAAGAAAGAAGAAAAGGAAAGAGAGCAAGATAAAACTTAGTTCATTTTCTTATAATAGTTTTTTTTAATTACTCTTCCAGGTAGGCTTTAGAAATGTAGAAGTTGTCTTGGAAGTTGTTCTTTAGTAAATGTATATAAGGTTTACATCATCAATAATTCCTTTAGAGATTGCCTGTTCATGAAAGGGAACTATATATACAAAACATCTGTAGTTTAAGCCGCAGAAAGACTGCAAACACGTAATCATCACTTCCTGATCATTCATTCAGCAATCATTCAAAATTATGAAAGTGCTGGAAAAAATAACTTTACAGCCCGTTTATGACCTTTGCAGGATCAGTCTCAGTCAAGTGATCAGCATAACAGTTGGGAAAGTTTTCTTTTTTTCTTGCAGAGTGGACAGATTGGAGAGAAAGCTTGATAAAGTAAGAAAGAAAATAAGCTGCTTGCTCTTCTATACATCAAAAGCAATGTAATTATGCTGGTAAGCACAGGTCTGGGAAACACAGGTGAACTACGTAAACAGCTTATAGTATTCTCTTGAAATCTTTTTCTCTCCAATTTCTCTGCTCTGCAGGGAGAGGGGAAAAAAGGAAGCGATTTTTATGGGTCATTGCTCCTTTGCCTAACACTTTCCCCTCTTTGCAGAGCAGAGAGATTGGAGAGAAAACCATTTCAAGAGAGTATGCTGTTTCCCAGCTCCCAGCCCTGGGCTGCAGGGAAATTACATTGCTTTCAATATGTTTAAGACAGTAAGTGGGCACTCGAGCATTCCAAAGGGTAGGGGACCGATTAGGAAGCGAACAAAATCTGAAGGTGTAAAACTGAGTAGTCTTGACTTTTTCCTGCTGGAAAGCACAAGTGTGATCACATGACTTCCCACTGAGCAATCCCTTTGTTTAATGGTGTTGCCAGTCCCAATTAGGGTCATTAAGTGAGGACTACCAGAACATATTAAAAAATTTAGTAGCAAAATGTAATGATTCCTTGGGATATAAATTGTCTTGGAAAGAACTGTATTACCATTATGAAATAAAAAAAATACTTTGTTTCAACTTTTTATGTGCATATTGTTCAAAACTCTGTTAATTATGCTCTTTAAAACAGGAAACATGGCTTTATGTATGAATTAATGATATTTCCTTACTGTACATTAGTCATTTGAAAATTGTATGTTGCCTTCATCAAAGCTGCCAATCATTTTAAAGATCTTGGGATGCTGGAAGAAATCTCCATTAATAAATGCCATCCTTAGCCTTATGAGAGCAGTGATTTATTAAAGCCACATAACAATAATTTTATTTAAAATAAGGAGGCACCCAGTATAAAAATCTGCATTAAACTAAATAAGCTAGCCAGATATCAAAATAGTAAAACATAATACTGACAAAAAAGTATTTTATATTTATATCATGATTAGCTATGCTTCCCCAAGCAGAAAATATATGTATTCAGAAATAACAAATACCTCTTTTTAATGATCAGCATAATCAGTTAAACTTAAAAAAAAATCAGTCAACTAAAAACCAACAGATGGATTATGAGATTTAGATATTAGTTTCTAAAATTGAATGCTTCGATTTATCACATCAACATGTCTGCTACACAAGTGTTCAGCAACATTTGTTTCAAAGAATGACTGCGAAAGAGAAGTATTAGAATATTTCATGTAGTCTACCCACATATTTCTTGACAAGGTGACTATTAATCTGAATTCCACACTTATTTCAACAATTCTGTTTAATGTACCAGTGGTAGCAATGTGACAAACTTTTATTTATATTTGGAGGTTCCAACAGAAACATGCTCAAAAGAAGTGAAACACCATGATAACGAATATTAAAATTATATTGCCTGAGTATATACGAGAATCTATTGAGAAGATGGTATGGCAGTCTTCAACTTATGACCACAATTGAACCCAAAATTTCTGTTGCTAACTGAGAAATTTGTTAAGTGAATCTGGCTTCCTAATTGACTTTGGCTTGTCAGAAGGTCACAAAAGGAGATCCCATGACCCTGGGACACTGCAACTGTCATAAATATGACTCAATTGCCAAGCCTCTGAATTTTGATTATATGATCACTGGGATGCTGAAATGGTCGTAACTGAAAAATGGCCATGTCACTTTTTTAAAGTGCTGTTGTAACTTCGAACAATCACTAAACAAAATGTTATAAATTGAGGATCACCTGTACCCTTTCTGTTAAAAACATTTTACACTTTCTTAAATGTAATATACTGTCCATTCATTTATATGTGACAGCATAAGTAATATAACATTTCATTGTCTAATTTCCAAGAGGCAATTAAATATTGAATTAAAGGCTTTAAAAAAAAATTGCAAACATTTAATGATCTTTCAACAGGCAATCAAATGACAAAAATATCTAGAGTTGAATCAAGATTAGAATGGCTAATCTTTTACTATTGTTTTTCTGAAGAGTAACAAATGCATAAATTTGCAGATCTACATATTTTCTCCTCTGTCTGAACAGGACTATCTAAATCTATTTCGTATTTCATTTAGACACAATTTGGTGGTAGTTCTAAAAGTAGGGTTGTCCAAATTCTGGTGACTTTAGAGCAGATGTGCTGCTGATAACTTTATCACAGGAACAATTACAAGAGGTTGACTAGCTGCATTCTTCTCCATTGATCAGAAAATAATGTTAAAAAATAGTAGCCATGATCAAATGATACAACAGATTTGGTTTCAAATACTTGTAAACACAACATGATTATAAGCAGGAAAACTACAATTATTTATTTCGATATAGAACAATCATAATTCTAAGGTTACAGGAGGAAAAAAACCTTCAGACGATTCATCAGAACATTAAGAAATGATTTTATATAAACCTACTTTAAACAAGTTTTTGATAATTTCTTAGAAGAAAATACACGGAAAAGAAATATGCATGAATCTTACCTTCCAGCATACTGAGATGCATGGCATCATTGGCTCGCTTTGGCACACTAAGCATAACTTCTAAGCCATCTTTAATCTCACCTTTACCCTCTTCACAGCAGGTGAGTAACTCCTGTAAAGGTATCACATTACTATTCAATCATTTATTTCTATTAAATCTTATCTACCCAGAACATATCATTTATAGTCTTTTAATAAGATGCCAATATTCTAACTTGAGATGTTTAGGATACAGGTGTTTGTTTTCAACTACTATGATATCAAAAGATCAAGGTGGGCATTGTGACCACATGT
>JANHGD010003399.1:454982-466101 GCA_027560375.1 Imantodes cenchoa
CCCCCCCCCCCCCCCCCCCCCCCCCCCCAGCCAACAGATCTTTCAACACTGAGTTGTAAGTAGCTCTGGGGAAGTCTACTGTAACTTTAAATAGTTGCTAAAATCTTTTTTTTAATGTTGTATTTTCCGTTTACTGTCCGCCTTAGTGAAGTGTGAAATTTATGAAATCATGGTTTAAAACAATATGTGCACCCAGATACATCCTCTATGTCACTGACTAAAACAACAATCTTTAACTGTTACTGAATGATAAACAATGTAAATTATTATCTGAGCCAGCCAACACCAGATTCTCTGTCTTCCAGTTAGAAACTGCAGAGTAATTGCATAACTACTCCAATTCATAGTAGTAAATTAAGATTATGGTGTTTGCCAGGAGCACTAACTGAATGTCAGCTGAATTACTCTGCAGTACGTTTCTTCAGGCAACTTTTGCTCTGTTATTATTTGGACTATCATTATTTTTACTTACATAAGATTGATACGTTATTTCTACAATGGCCAATGGCTAAAACCAGAAACTAACAATTTAAGGAATATGCTCAGAAAAGCTTTATGTAACAATTTAATGTTTCAACATATGACAGTGCAGATGCAGTGAAGCTGAATAGAAGTAAATGTATATCTATAGTAGTCTACATACAGATGTGTATGTTTACATAATTTGTGAAGTAAAATAACACCATCTGCTATTCAACTTTACATCACCTCTGAGTATGCAAACCTCATTTAATTTCATAATTGTGAGCAATTTGTATGAAGTTGTTGAATTTTTCTTGATGTCATCCACTCATCATATGAAAAACACCCCAACACAGCCTAAATATATTGTCAATCAAATCAGTGCGAGAAACAGCAATACTCTATACTAATTTGCAGGCGTGAGGGTGCATGCACACCCATAAACAAGACAAGCAAATAGTACAGTTGTGTTATGTTTCTGTAATAATGACTCTTTTTCAAGGTCATGAAATTTCACACTTGCAAAAAATAAATGTCAAAATATTGTTATGTTCCAAATACAATTTTTAGAGAATCTGTCAGCTCCTTTCTCGGTCTTCATACTTAAGCATTTCTATAATGAACTCTGAAAATCTAGATTGAAAATTGAAAAATAAATATTGGAATATATAACTGAATTATAGACAGAGTACATTAAGAGTAACGAATATAGATATTTAAAAACGTAGAAAGATATAGATGGATATATAGTTAGATAAGAACTGTAAAGAAACTACAGTTTGTTTAGTTTTAACCTATAACTAGCGAGAATGTATTGTTAAAATAATTCACCATAGAAATAACGAAAATGGTTTATATGTACAAATGTCAAAGAACTGTTTTGTCCCTCGGGATAGGGCGGCATATAAATTGTACAAATAAATAAATAAATAAATTTTCTGTTTAATGTATGTTTGCCTTTTTTAATGTTTATATACAAATAAAAATTATTTTAGTTTAAAAAAAAAGAAAAAATATGAGACAGACTATTTCTTAGTTTCAACTAAAAAATAGTTGGTCTCATTTTTTTCATTCTAGCCTTGATTTTCAGCGTTCACTGTAGAAATACTTAAGTATGAAGACCGAGAAAGGAGCTGACAGTGTGTCTAAAAATTACATCTGGAACAACAAATATTTTGACATTTATGTTTTTTACAAGTCATTGAGGATTGTTTTTTAAAACACCAGGCAAAAATGTTTAGGCACTAAATCTCATGGATTCATCTTCATCAAAAAAAATAAAAAATACCCATGCTTCCACCAATAGTTGACATAGCTGATTTTTTCCTACTTTTGGCACAGCTAGGCAAACACCTGGGCCAATTCACATTCCACTTTTTCCCACCTGGGAAAGGGAAGTTATTTAAATGCACATTTGTACAGCTGACAGTTAGAAAGTTATGTGTGCAGACAAATGTCAAAGCATTTTTGAGCAAAAAATAACAGCTTTGAATTACTCAGTGAATGAAGCTAAACTGCCCTCTGGGATGCAGACTACAGTTTCTGCCATTAATTCCTGCTCTGAGCTTTCCACCTAAGTAACTGTTGCTATAAACAGTTCTCCTAATGACTTATTCTGTGAGATTTATCCTTTTACCCCCAGCTCAAGACAGAACCAGAAGGCTTAGCAAATACTAATAATCTTACAAATGAAGACAAATATACGTGTCCCAGGATAATGTTGTAAGATCAAATCTGGGTCGGTCACCAGGACTAGAGTTTTACACTTTACTAATAATCTTTCTAGATTTGAATTTCGGTACTAGAAAATTAGGTTAACCATTATCAAGAACTATACAATGGTGCCTGTAGCTGAAAATACTAGAATAAAAGCTTATTTCATCCTCATTTAGATCTGGTTGTTGTCAGTGCAGATTAAGAAAATCTTTGTTCCACTTTTTTTTCTCTAAAAGGTTTATTCAAATGCTACATTTTAAAAGTTTTTTTTTAAGATCCTTTCTTCTGTTATTGTGATCATTGCTGCCTGAGCTATTTTTTAGTCAGCTCTTTCCCGCTGGAATTGTTTGCAACTACTTTCAAAACTGAACAGATACTCACTGTAACAGTGACAAGTTCCAATAGGGTCTAACTGAAGGAGTGACACTCATTTTCATTTAATTACTGTTCTTTCGCATGCTCTCTCCTGCACAGGTTCACAAACATCTATGAACATACTTAAAATCACTACTCTAAATTCTGGGGTTGTCACCCCAGACTCCTAGCATACAAGACATAGACTGAAAATCCCTCACTCTGAAACTCAAAATCTTGACAGACAGTCCCCTCTCTGCTGCATGTTCTTTATTGGATCATCTTGCACATTTTCTTAAGACTACTACATCAGAGCTCCAAAAGGCTGAATGAGCACAGCAGGGCAACAAAAACTTTGGGTGTGTGTGTGTGTGTATGTGTGTGTGTGTGTGTGTGATTCATTAGCTGCTACTGTTTATCTGCCTTTTTGCAGCCCAGATCTAGTAGCCTTAGGCCTTTCTCATCGCTCCTACTGTTCTTCTGCAACCCTATAATTCCAAATGTTGTTCGATTGTACCAGGTGTTTTTTTTAACTCCCACTTAAAATACTTCAATATTCTCCTGGTAGCTCTACTGCTACCACCAGGCTAATCTTGACTAGTATTTCTGGAAATACTTCAAAGCATAACAAGGGCTTCCCATCATTAACTCACTTTTGGGGGGAAAAAATGCTTCTGGATATGTTGTGGGGTTGAGAGGCATTCTGAAGCTAGGGAAACTGATGGTTAAAGGACAGCACACCTGTTGCCTGAGGAAAAGTTATTTTGAAACAATAAAGTAAAGCAAATCACAAGGATCAACGGGTTCTTCATGTGAAATATCACAACACAGGTGCCAACTTACAGTGCATTTTGGCTTTCTTTTTGTAAAATAATGACATATGTCATATATTGCTGTTCATCTGAGGTTGCATTTACCTACTTTTAAGAATTGCTAAGGACCAGATGATTTTTAAAATTATGCCCTGATATGTAAGACCATAGAATTCAAAGAGGGTGTACTTTCTTTTTCACATGACTGTAGCTTGCTTTATTTTACCTGTAATATAAGTAACGCTCTGAAGCAAGAATCTAAGATCAGAAAAGTGCAAGGTTTATTTATCTGAAGAATTCTGTACTCTGCTCTTTAGTCAAAAGAATTCTAAGAGTGACTCAGTGTTAATAAAAAGCAATCTAATTCCTGATTTCAGATTTCCAAAAAAAAAATATTTAAAAGCATGATTATGACACATAATAGAGAAGAGGTAGATGAAAAAACAAAAAAGAACGTATCTTTTCTTTTATGTACACTGAGAGCATATGTACCAAGACAAATTCCTTGTGTGTCCAATCACACTTGGCCAATAAAAAAATTCTATTCTGTTCTGTTCTATTTGGGCAACCTGAACAATTAACAACTGGAAGTATCAACTTTGTTACATACTTTCCATTTATTTTTTCCTCATCTTTGGCAACAGGTAATAGCCATGCCTTCTTTTGCCTCCTGAATCTTTTTGCTGAATATTCCTATAAAGCTGACTGCTGAGCCTATTACTCATAAATGTACAACTATTCTTTATATTTCCCTTCACTTTCTAGTATAAACAAATTCAGTAAAGCTACATAAGAAGAAAAGAAATTTCTTATTGAGAGCCAAGTTTACCATTTATGTGTTACATTAATAATAAAGTAAGTATAATGATAGATAGGAAGTTGCTTTGTAATGGGATAGAGCTTAAAGTGCTGGAAGGAGGGAGGGAAACTTTTTTAAATCCTTTTCATTAGATACAGAACAATAAAACCTCTCTTCTCAAAGTAGAAATATTCCATTTATTGCCAGAACAAAAAGTTAGAGTAATTTATATATACTTTAGTAATCAGGTAAACATTGGCATTTTCTCATGTTTAAAAGAAAATAAAACTCCTCCTTTATTTTGACCATTTTTTGTTTGCTTTTTATCCTATTTTAAAGATAACAATTTTGGGGAGACTTTTCCACTATTTTTTAACCTGAGAGAAATTGTGTGGCTGACTATTTGTAACACTTTCTGCAGCTACTAGATATGAGATCTCCAATGTGGAAGCTAGAGTAGCCATGTTGTAGTCTGCTGAACTCCCAATCTCATCTTTCAAACACTCTTTTAATTGAAAAAAATATGAGGATTTAGCATGCGGAAAGGGAAGGAAAGCATCTCGAATAACATCTTTATTTTCAGGAATGGCCTCTGGGCCACAAAAATGGCTTCAACCCAATGCATTTAGAAACATATGATTCCTAGCAGATAACAGTTAAGTAGAGATAGAAAATAGCATCCGACAACAGGGAGAGGAGACAGTAATAAGTAACATTCTGGAAAATGTGCGATTTGTACTTTTTATGTCTTCCATGGAGGAAAGAGAAAGCTTATGCAGCTCCCATTTTGTGCCTACTATATGCTCTCAAAACACCAAATGAGTCCACCAGCCAAAAATGATTGTGGAGCCTCCTCTGATATCACTTGGACAAGTCTGGTTACGCATTTCAGTGAATAACTTTAAGGAAAGGAAACGGATTATAGTTTTGAGGAAAAATTTAAACTGAAAGAGCATTTCTATATTACACACTGAATACTAATGAAATTTACACTAACTGCCTTGAATTGATTTGGTTTCTCTCTCTCGGATCACTAATTCTTTTAATTGCAATCATTAAATGACTGCTTGTCCCCCTTCACAGGAAACTACTATCCAATGCATTCTTTACATAGTATAGTACCTACTGTATTTGAGTGGCTACCTGGCTTCCAAGCCCTAAAGCTAGTACGGTATCTACCTTTATCGCCTACATTTTTATTTGTGCTTTAGTGTTTCAAGAGGGGCCAGAACCCACCCTAGAGTGCACACAACTTAACAGCATTCTGAAGCATTGGAAGAAATTAAAAGAGCAGCTAATGAAGCAGATAACCAATGCTGTTTGAAAGGCCGCTTTGCATTAGGCAAACCTGCCAGGGTCCATTAGAAGGAATAGTCTCCCAGAAAATGTCACATTGTTAAGGATCTTTGAAAGACCAATTCTGCCTTTCCTGCTGTAAATTTATATTTTAGCTTCTGAGCATGCACTTACAAAGATCCCGATGTTATTTGTTGTTTTGCTTACCTCTTTAACATGGGTATGAAAAGACACAGACATGTCCAGTAAGATTTTGCGCTGCTCCACCCGCCGAACAAAATCTTGTATCCGGTCTTCCAGCTGATGGGCTGCTTGATAAATCTCTTCAGGGTCACACTCTCCTGTCTGTGCCAGTTGCTCAGCTGCTTCTAGTAATTTGTCTGCATTAGTATATGTGTTCTGTAGAAATGGCAAGAGAATAAGAGTTGCAGAGGGATTTTGTAAACATTTATACTGATCCACAAACAATTCCCAAACCCCATTTTGTATCCTCTGATGTCCTACAAGACTGCACTACTGAAATCTAGCAGTACATTGCTGAACTGCTGAGGCATGATTTCCAATCAAGATTTGGTGGCAAATGGAAGAAACCATGTATGCCAAGCTTCCAATAGGTTTCACTTTCCTCTAAAAGATGAAAGAAGCAGAGTATAAATCCTGGATTCCCTGGTGATATCATCACCCTATCTTTTGAAGATCCATGACTACCAATAAACACATGGTTTAAGATATTGCACTTACAGGAGAACATTTGCAAGCCTGTCATTTACCTTCATATTCACAACTGATTTTGGTAAATGCTTTTAAGATTGTCTTATGTTACTTGCTTTGTGTACAAAAATTGGAAGGAAGGTCACGCACAGCCCTCGAGCCAAGGAAGAAAGGTGTGGTATACTGCAATACATGTGTTTATTAAAAATTTTCAACAAAATAAATAACAATAAAACAACATACAGCCTATTTCATATCACTAGGGATCATTGGATTACAGGGTTTTCAAATGAGGTCTATTTAAATCTTAGATCTTAGATCTAGTTAGTTATCAATGGAACACAGCCCAGTAATATGATGTACCCATTTGACCCAGCCAATTTCAGAAGGGCTCTTGAGTTATTAATTGACATGAACAAAATCTTTATCTAGAGAAAAGGGAGGGTAAAATGCTAGCTGGGGAATTAGGTGAGTTGAAGTCCGTACATCTTAAAGGTGCCATATTTGAAAAACCCTTGGTTTTAGTACTTGTTTTTAGCGTAATCAAGGTTATCACTGATTATTTATCCTCTGTTTTTGAAAAATCATCTGGGCTCAGCTCCTATAAACATTTGCAAACTTTATTTTATAGGAACTGGAAGCTGTCTTGCCACTATCCTACTGCTTTATTCCTTTGGCTACAAAATGTCATAATGTCTCAGAAGGATTCTGGAATGATATAAATATTGTGATAAATAGACACATTTGCTGGCAGACATCCTCCTATTTTCCCCCCTATTTGCATATGTGTCTTGCAGCCACAATCAAGCAAATAAATATCAAGCTACCGAAAACTCTGCTTGAACACTAAGACTCTACTGCATGTTTCACAGTAAAATAAATAAGCTACCTCATCACATTTGTAAACAAGAAATCATACTCCCCTACAGGCTAAACAAATCATAAGAATTCAAGGGTAGCTTGACTATGTTGCATAGTGCGCATTGTCAAGCCTCACTGACGTCTTCAAATGCAACTGAAATCACTGTACAGGGGGAAGACAAGATTTGAAGGATCTCCCATATAAATAACCATGCTATTACTTATCTGCAGAGGTATACAAATAAAATCCGTTCTGAATCATTTTACATTTTTAATGTTTTGCCCATCTGTACATATTTGGCTATCATGGGTCTCTGGAGAAAGAGAATAAAATGCTCAATAATTCAAGACTAATGGTTACACGAGCAATTTATGTTCTAGAGTTAGTGAGCTGCCCAGTAGCTCATTTCTAATAATGCACACCTTTCCAGGTGGTATAGGGAATGTTCAGAACAGCAATTGGCAGCAATATAAGTTATTTCAAGATGGTTACAAACTTTCCCATGGTTCAGGCAATGAAGAGATGCACACATAGACATTTGTATAGGTGAGTGCAAGGTATGGTTGTAGGGCAGATAATAATGCCTGCCTTGTTGGTCCATTTTCCAAGAGGGCCCTGGTCACAGGGAGCCAAGGCTAGGTGACTCTGCTATTCTTTGGTGGTGTTCCTGATCTGGAATAACCCCCTCTCCCATTAGACTTATTCTTCCTCATTAGTTTTCAGGAAGTTATTGAAAACTGGATTATTTGGGAGAGCATTTTCTTGACTGCCTGAGTGGTACCATCTCTATTATTTTTATTTACCTTTATTTTTCTGGTCCTTTTTTATGGTGGATATTTTAACAGTTATACCTTGTAAGCTGCTGAGAGTACACTGACTGTGGCAAGGTACAAGTTCAACAAATAAATCAACAAATACATTATATAAATGTTTTTGGCAGAAAAAAGCATAAACAATTAAATGGATTTCTTCAGTGCTATTTTTAAAAGATTACTTTAGAAGAGATTTTATATATTGTTTTAGTCATCTTGGCTTGTGGATACACCATCTCTCTATTTATTGCATATATGTGGCTATTTACTGGATTTATCCAGTGGGGAGAAAGGTTTTTAATTTAATATCCCACTACAACTAGCCATTGACATGATCACAATTAAACACACGATTTCTGTCACTAAGCAAGACAATTGTTAAGTGAGTTGCCCCATCTTGAATCTTTCTTGCCATAGTTGTTAAGTGAATAACTGCAGTTATTAAGTTATTAACATAGTTGTTAAATGAATCTGGCTTCCTCATTGACTTTGCTTGTCAGAAAGTTACAAAATTGGGCTTCCGGTGGTGTCGTCTTTCACGGTGCGTGCTGTGGGAGTGGGCTCCGAATCCACAGCATGAATTTCTCCGGTCGGATGCCCATTTGGGGCATCGCAGATCCTGTAGAGATCTGTGAATTTGTAGGGAACACTCTGGAGAGTGAGCAGATATGAAGCAGACACCTGTTCATTCAGGAGAACACCCCGAAACTGGCCGGAGAAAACCTGCCTCCTTTGACAGGTCCGGAGTGAAGACAGCCACACAGCAGGAAGAACAAGAGAGACTTTATAGCGAAGATTGGACTAAACTAAATCCTTAAAATTTTTGGATAGCTGGTGTGATCGGTAACAAAGAATCAAAGTGTGCAGCAAGATCAAGGCTCTAAAAGTGATAAGCGGAGTTTAATGGTGGTGAAGCTGAAATTGAATACAGACTGACAGCACACAAACATTGAGGAAGAAAGCAGTAATGGAGAAATCAGAGTAAAAGCGGAGAGGAATTACTTTGGATTTCTTTTGCTATAAATTTGTGATATATCTTTCTACTGGGAAAATTGGAAGACCAGAGACTTTAAACAGTGTGAGAAGTGGAATTAAGCGTTAAAGAAGGAGGATTTAAGAAGTGAAAGTGAGAGTCATACTTCTGGAAGGGAAGCCATTAAGGAAAATGGGCTGCAAACAACTTAAAGAGAAAAAAGAAATTTACAGAACTGGACTCTGGGACAATTTGATATTTGACTTTCTTTGGATTTGAAATAATAATCTGAATTTTGATCATGTGACCATGGGGATAAAGCAACTGTTGTAAAGTTGAAAAATTGTCATAAGTCACTTTTTCACTGCCACTGTAATTTTGAATGATTGCTAAACAAACTGTCGTAAATCGAGGACTAGCTGTATTAGAGATTCTCCTTTCCCCAATACATGAGTAACAAACTTATGTCTGTGTGTCAGGATTTAAAAAAAAATTGGTTAATGAATTAAAAACAGCCAATAAAATTAATCACCTGTAAAATAAGTTACCCCATTTATAAATGTGCTTGATTCTCTCATCTAAATATATTTAACATTTTTACTCAAGGACACAAAACTGCCTCATGGATATGTTCCATCAGAAACAGTAAAGAGGGAGGAGGAGAAACAAAATGGAAATGATGTGAAGGAAGGGGTTACCTTCATTAAAGAGGAAAGAAAACTGGATGGAGAGGAGCACTAAGGAGACAAATGAAGAAGGAACGAAAAAGAAAGAATAAACGTCAGATCCTGCAAAGGCGCCCATGCTTTCAAGCTACAATGTTTGCAACCAGTTGTATCTCCTTGTTGCCTATTTCAAACTGGTTGCAAACACTGCAGCTTGAAAGCATGGGCGGTTTGCAGGATTTCCAGCCACGACCTTTTTCAAATGAATGCCAAGAATAATGCCAATGATGAGCCCCTACTTGAGCCACTTCTTCAAAGTCTTCATGGCGCTTCTGCAGTGCTCTGGCTCGATGCAAAGATTTCCCAACTCCTGTATGTTTACTAAGGAAAGCTTCTCCATGATTTTCGATCCAATCCAGCACCTGCAAGAGAGATCATTATGAATGAAATCCAATTGTATATTTGTTAAGTTCCTTCTAATGAAATGGTTCTCAACCTTTCTAATGCTGCGACCCCTTAATACAGTTCCTCATTTTGTGGTGACCCCCAATCATAAACTTATTTTAGTTGCTACTTCATAACTGTAATTTTGCTACTGTTATGAATTGTAATGTAAATATCTAATATGCAGGATGTATTTTCATTGTTACAAATTGAACATAATTAAAGCATAGTAATTAATCACAAAAACAATATGGAATTATATATTGTAAAATATTTATTTCTAATTCCAAATAAATGAAATTTTGTCTTGAAGCATGGTGTAACATGGGTAACAGTCTTAATATAACAACAGTAAACTACATTGCTACACTTTAGCTTTAGACATCAGCCACCCAAGCCAAATTGTCCATTAAGCATTATCTTGGTCTCCATCACTGGGTTAGAAAAAAACCCAGATGGTGATCATCTGCCTTGTTTTTTCTGCTTTGCACAGAAGAACAGAGGGACTGTATAAAATACATTGCACCTGTTTGTTTCAAATTTGGTTGTGAGTGCTGAGTCGGTTAAAGTCTCCTAATAAAGTTTCTGTACGTTTCTCTTCCAGTTCCTAACACCATAGGAAATTTGTCTTTTCCCATGGTCTTAGGCGACCCCTGGGAAACGGTCATTCGACCCCCCAAAGGGGTCCCAACCCCTAGGTTGAGAACCACTGGTCTAGAGGAACTAAGAATTGAGTATGCACAAAATATAAAAGGGATAATAAAATATACTTGCCTGTTTTCAGCTGCCAAAGCTCTTCTTAACTGTCTTGAGGTCTCAAACCTGCTGAGCTCTTGAGAGCGAGCCCTGCAAACATTTCAAAAAATGAGGCTCAGGCACTAGCTTGGTATATGGCCTGCAGTTCCACAAGTGTGGCACTTAGCAAACTGAGGCCTATACCTTAATGGGCCAAACCTTAACTCCTGGGGCTCCAAGACAGAAATATAAACCAAGACCTTTCTACTTCTGCTTCTCTGATATGGATAGAATCTTACTGCTCCTTTTGCATGGATTGTCCAGCACTCATCCTCCAAGGCTATGGGGAAGAAGAGGTGAATTTATTTATTTATTTATTGTATTTATTTATTTATTTAAACTTGTATACCGCCCTACTCCCGAAGGACTCAGGGCGGTGAACAGCCATAATTAAAACAGTATAAAAACATTCATAAAT
>JANHGD010003399.1:541933-556629 GCA_027560375.1 Imantodes cenchoa
AAGGTTGAGAAACAGTGGTCTAGATTAAACTGAGTAAAGTGCAAGATGCCTGGTTGAGCACCAAGGCAGATGAAACACAAAGATATGCTGATAG
The DNA here is from genome assembly GCA_027560375.1 of Imantodes cenchoa. Lineage (NCBI taxonomy): Eukaryota > Metazoa > Chordata > Lepidosauria > Squamata > Dipsadidae > Imantodes > Imantodes cenchoa. The sequence goes on from JANHGD010003399.1 coordinate 542,028, forward strand.
AAACAACTTGATATGGTTCTAAGAAGCCCCTAACACTTCCTGAAGATCTCAGTCTCTTGGAAGTTATCCCCTTCTGAGTATAGATGGTACAACTCTCATTATACAGAAAACTCAAATCCTGCAGAGATGGGCCAAATATTTTGTAACTATCATCAAACGTTCATCATCTATTAATGATGTGGCAGTAGACAGGATTCCCTAGATCAGTGTCAGCAGTGCCATGGATGACCCACTAAAATAGATGAAGTTATGGAAGGTGTTGGCCAGCAATCCAATGGCAAAATCCCATGCGCAGATGTCATACCTGCAGAGATATACAGTACAGTCAGTGGTCCCATATTTATAGAGAAATTCACCAAGTTATTCCAGTCTTTTTGGAAGCAAGGATCCATTCCTCAAGAACTTAAAAGATGCATTCATTGTACACTTCTACAAAGGGAAGAACAATCAACAAGTATGTAACAACCATTAAGGAATTTCAGTGCTCCCCACTGTAAGAAAAACACTTGCCAGAGTCCTGCTAAATTGTTAGTGAATCATCAAGAACTGGACTTGTTGCCAGAGTTGGAGTGTGGTTTCTTCAGAAATTATGAGACTACTGACATGACTTTTGTGGTGCACCAACTTGTTGACCTCATAAAAGCTTTTGATAATGTCAATCAACAAGGCCTGTGGAGCATCAAGTCTAAGTTTGGCTGCCCCACCAAATTCATTCCGATGGTGCACCAGTTCCATAATGGCATGATGGCCAGAGTGCTGGTCAGCAAAGAATCCTCTAAGGCATTTCCAGTCATCAATGGCATTAAACATGACTTTGTGCTTGCACCTACAGTGCTTAGCATGTTGAGTGTCATGCTGAATGATACCTTTCAGGTCAACGTTGTGCTGGAATCAAGTACAGAATGGATGGGAAGCTCTTCAAGCTAAGGAAATTTCAAACTATCCTGTTTCCCTGAAAACAAGACCTAGTCAGAAAATAAGCCCCAGCATGAATTTTCAGGATACTTGTAATATAAGTCCTATTCCCCAAATAAGCCCAAGTTGAGATTGTCAGTCAGAGGGACACATTTAGTACCCATATTTCCCTGAATATAAGTCCTAGCTGGAAAATAAGTCCTAATGCGTCTTTTGGAACAAAAGACTTGGTCTTCGTTTCGGGGAAACACGGTGTTACTAAAGTGAAGGAAACCGTTCTGGGAGACTTCCTCTTTGCCAATAATTGTACTCCAAATGCTGGCTGAGAGTCAGAGATATATGTCTATACTGACTCACATCTCTGGCTCCAAGCCAGCATTAGGAGTATAGTTTACTTGGGATTCTGGCTCAGAGTATACAAATTCTCTATGGCATGTGAGAAGTTTGGACTCATCATTAGCCTGTTCCTTGTTCGTCACACAGAGAACCCAAAATCACAGTCAAACGGCAGAAACTATAGTCAGTGGACCAATTCAATTATCCTAGCAGCACCCTCTTCTGAGTAATGACAATGATACAGGTTAACTGCAGATAGCAAAAGCAAGTTCTGCTTTCAGTAGATTGCACTCCACTGTGTGAAAACATCAAGAAATTAATCCAGGAACAAAGCTGAAGATGTAGAGAACAATCATACTCACTATTTTCTGTATGTTGTGAAAGATGGATTTTATATCAAAGGCATATAAGACAGATCAACCATTTTCACATGTCTTTGCAGAATATTCTGGATGACCTAGGGGTTTTTTTTTGGTCCTTTGCAAAATTTTATACACAAACATACACACATACACACCATTACATAAATACTTGTTCCATTCATTAATGGATTACCACTCACACTTAATTTGGACTCTTAGCTACATATGGCATATCACATCTGACATACGTTAACTGTTCACCATAATGAAGCCTACATTAAGATATGTTGCATCTTTGGTTGGAAAGTTGATACATTTGTAAGTATGAACAGCATATAAACAATACCAACTGCATTATTCAAATATTAAGAATATTTAATAAGCTTAGTCTTTTATATCCAAATCATGCTTATGTCTCATATAAATATTTGCTTATCAATGTTGAAACTCACTGCTAAAAAAAATCCCTCCTGTTAAAATAAGCCAGTTCAAAGGTTCAGAGTTAAAATAATCTAAAAATTCCTTAATGCTAGCCAAACTCAGCCAGGTTAGCATCAACCATTAACTAGTCAAAACTGATTCCTGTTTAATTTGAATTACTTTCCCATTCTTTCTGCTTGCTTTTCTTTTGACAAAATAAACACTGTCATACAGTATTTTTCCACATTGCTGTGTGCTGGACAGTTCTGCTTTCATACCCAATTCCCACCTCCCCAGCCAAAAAAATATGCTTCTGTCTGTATGTGTTCATCCAGGGCTCTATCATTAGTTTGCTGAACAGTTTTTTTAAAAGGCTACTACCATGTAGCCTTTGACAATGATTGCTTTTAATCCTCTATAAATACCAAACTAATTCACAGTTTAGCAGGGCAGGGTCAAAGCTTGGAGGAGTGGAAGAACAGAGCCCCAACTTAATATCAAAACACTGCAAACAACTCGGCCTAGTTTCAATCTGAGAACTGTAAATGAATTTAAACAGACTTCTAAACTAAAGACCTGCCAACATGTTGAGCGTAGTTCTACACAGAGAAACTACTGATATGCGCATTGGATTACAAACAAGAAAAATGAAGGATGAAGAAAGAGTACATTTAACTGCTAAAATCCAATTATACATTTTAACAAAGTTTATTTATTTAAATATGCATTTTTTTCAAAATTGGGTCCTACACTTAATTTGCTATTAATACTAGACTAAGTTTCAGTAATCATTAATATTCCGAAGCATGAAATAGATTACTTAATGGCTTATTACTCCAGAACAGTGTTGCAATTTGTGTTTACCCATATGTAACATTCCAATCTTATTATTCAGTGTTTTGTTCATGAAAAAACATGTGCGTGTACTTTTACAGAGCTTCATTATTATACTAAATAATTGTTTTAAATCTGATTTATAGTAGCTGTAGGAAGCACAGCTGTAAAATCCTTCCAGCAAACTTGAACAACCCTAAAATTAACGGTTGAGAAAGCAGTTGCCAAGATCTTCAGGTTAATTTGAAGATTAATCACATAGATCTTGGTTACAGAAAGCAGACGGAGCCAAGTTAGTGTTATTCAGTAGCCTCATACAGATTTCTATAAGCACCTCGTTTAAAGGAACTGGAAAGCTGATGAAGAAGAGAAGAAATCATTAATATACTTCATGTACTATATTTATTCATAGAATTAGATTTATTCATGGAATTAGAAAGTGAAAATAAAGGAAGTTATTTGAGTATCACAAAGTTTAATCAAGCTTCTTACATTTCACAATTCTCACAATCCAACATACTATCTTAATGTACACTACTTGCCATTTAAATCAACCAAAATGTGGTAGGCCTGTGCATTTACTAGAATAATCAAATTCTAAGTACCATAAATTTAAAAATCTGGATGTTTTCTCCTCCCCTACTACAGCCAAATAACTTTTAGCAGGGCTGAAATTTTGTTCTTAACATCTGTTTATTCTCCTACTACATCTCATTTCTCTTTGCCAAAGTAAATTCCTGGTGCTTGTTTTCAGCAGCAATTATAAACTAATTGTTCATACTTTTTAAATTTCATTTCCAACTGAAAGGAAACAGTCAAAACTTCTTGACCATAATTTAAATGTGATTATATGTGTAGAAAGCATTTAATCAGTTGGTGTGTTTACATGTCATGACTAGCCATATAGGTATTTATTTCCCAAATTTAACTGGGCAAGGATGCAAATATGGCTTTTCCAGATATTTGCCCTGAAAATTTTGGTTCCTACAATGGTCATGGTGTCAACATTAAATATGCTGATCATCTTGAGATGGTTATGACCAGAGCTCTCTATTTGGTGTGGTGGGAGTTCAAATGTTTGTGTATGAAATCAGGCTAGATGAACTTCATCCCGCCTGGGTGAATGTTTCTTAGTGCTTGATCCTTGCTGTCAGACTGCTCTTGGAGTTCTCCTTATTCTTGGTGCTGGGGGCCTTAAATTCCCCGCATGGGGAAAGGATTTGGGAAGACTAAGATGTTTATGACCCCCAGAGCAATCATAAGCTTGCCCTAGGGTAATCTTAGGACTAATGGACACTGGCTGGCATATTGCTGACCTCATCTCTGAGTCAGAGCAATTGATGTATGCTTTGAAGATGAATGGTATTAATTCAAGATCTTTGCTGAGGTCAGATCACTTTCTGATCCAGCTGTCAATGTTTTACCTAGTCAAGGTATCTGCAATGGCAGTGGTAAATCAATTAAAATGGTCCATCACAGATATCTTATGAATTATGGTAGATTCCAGTGGACAGTTGGATGTACCTTTCTAGTTTCTCAGCATCATTTTTGTACTATGATAACCAGGCACTACACCTTTATTGGTTCTTTTAGCAGCTGTGGCACATGTTCATGTATGTATGTATTTGATTTATATAGTCATCCATTTCAGATGTGGCTCTAGGCAGCTTACAATAAAAAAAATACAATATATAATATAAAAACACATAGCAACCAAGCACTGAAAAACAACCATCAACCTAGCTAGGAGATGGGCTCTGTCACAGGCCTGAGTCCCCAAATGTTGAAGGTCTTGTGAAAAGCCTACTGAGTTGGAACTCATCTGATCTCAGAAGGAATGATGTCACAAAGGGCTCTTCTTCTAGACCTCTTTATCTGATGTTGCCTGGAGCAATTCCCTACCAGATTGGGTAGAATGGGTAGAAAAACTGGGGACAGATGGTCCTATAACAACACAGTCCCAAGCCATGAACGACTTTAAAGGACACAACAAGAAATTTGAACTGTACTCAGAATTACACTGAAACTGATGCATTTTATTTATTTATTAAATGTATATGCTGCCTGTCTCACAGAGCAGCAGTGTCACCTGCACCAAATAACTAGCTAGCACCATTAATTGCTCACACCATTGTATTCTGTATCTTCTGAATACTCTTTAGGAGCAGCCCCATATACACCAGGATTCCAGATTTTTCTTGCAAGTATTACTGGTAATATGAAACGTATCCTTTTTTACAGGTTTATTACGATTCACGGATGTCAAATGCTCAGCTGTGACAATGTCATTGTAGGGAGCAACACAAGCAGCATATTCCATTATGTAAAACTCACCCATTATCATTATTATGGTTTGCTTCCTATACTTAGCTGTTTTCTTTTTTGCGATGTTTTGTTGAATTCACTGATCAATGAATCCAATATCTGTAAAGATTATCTGTTTCTTTTGAGCTAATTCTAGTACTGTATTTCTGTCACGACATCTGTCCCACCAAGTTTCGGGTATACCTACAATATAATGTTTGCCCTCCTGTACTAGGATTTCAAATTCTTGCTCTTTGTTGTCCATACTCTGTGCATTGGTGTACAGGTATCTAAGCCCCTGCGTAATGCCCTGAAGTTTCTCTGTTGCATTGACTGGTATATTCTTAAGTAGTCCTTATTTCTTACCCCTTCCGTCTTTGCTATTGCCTTTGGTTTTATATTTTGGTTGTGGTTCTAGGTAATGATCTCCTTTCTACTTCAGATTTAATTTAAAACTTTCCAGTGACCTTATCAAGATGTCTTCTTTCCAGTCTTTTGAGATGCAGCCCATTTCTTGACAGAAGTCCCTCCTGCAGGTGTTGAAAACTGTGGCCCAGGAATCCAAAGTTTTCTCAATGACACCTTCCCTTGAGCCAGGAGATTACTTCCAGAATCCTCTGCTCCTTCCTCAGGCTATGACTATTACTTGGAAAATGGTTGAAAACATTGTATGTAATCCAAACTCTTTTTCCCTCCTGCATAACTTCTTCTCAAATCTTTTTCTGGTAGTGTCATTTGTTCCAACAGAAGAGATAGTGGTCATCATTTTAGGTATCTGATCTTGGATCTTGGCACGTGGGAGACAACAGGCTTCCTCTGATAACATCTCTTGTCTGCAGGCTGCTGACTCTTACTCTCAGCAGCGAGTCACCCATCACCATCACGCAATTTCCTCTTTCGAGGGGGTCACTGGATTGCTTGTCTCTGTTACCTTCTGACCTTTTCTCCTTCCTGTTACTGAGGTGCTAGGTGAAATATCTTCTCCGTCTCTTCCTCCAGGTGGACTGCCTAAAATTGATTCTGCTTTGTTACTGACAGAGAACATCTCTTGGTTCATTTGGTCTTCTGAGTTACAGGCCGCCATGTGTTTTCCCAAAGGTTTTTGTTTTCTCTGTGGTCTTCCTTCCTGTGGTTTTGTTTTTGTTTTTTTGAAAATCCTTCTGCCTTGCTCAAAAACTTCTTATCTTCCCTGAGAAGTCCCAGTGTGTGTCCAAGCTGGCCTTCAGCCCCTCCACTTTCCCCTCCAGCAAACAATGGGTCTGCACTTGCTGCAGATGCAATTGGAATCCTCCTCAGATAGGAACACAAATATAGCATAATTGTTGTGGATCATCATGTCTATATGTCTCTTGGAGATTGTTCGTTCAGATTTGAACAGGTGCTACATTGGCTTTTAATAGGTTTTAGTTCAAGTGCTGGCTTTAATCAATAAAGCCACACATAACTTGGCTCCCAGGTATCTTCAGGTTTGCTTCATCCAATTGGAACCATCCAGGACACTTGTTCAGGTTGGAGAAGTCATCACTCACGTAAGAAAGATGAGAGGGATGGTAATTAGAGGCACGTGTTAGCCACCATCCAATAAAACAGCTTTGTCCCCCTCTACTGTTGGCACCTACCCAAAAAATCAATCCAAAGATTATTAAAATAAACAACTTCTGGGGGGCCTTTACCTGCAGTCTATTGCCTTGTTGCCAATACTTTCATATTATTAATTTAATAGTATTGCTTTTATGTTTGGATTAATTTCATTTTATTTTGGGGTGTATTTCTAAATTGTCATTAGTTGTTTTGATTTGTCAGGAGAAAAAAAAGGAAATCAGCAATGATTCAGATATATGCAACTGGAAACATTCATATCAACTATCTTTGAACAGGATGAGGTATGCATGATGGAATACCAAGAACATCTTAACTAAAACATGCCTCACCACTTTTATTTAAGTGATATCTCTTAGGGATTTCCCCAAAGTGCATATGCCACTATATTTTTCCTGCCACATCTCCATGACATTGCCTTTTGTTCTCATTCCATGAATGAAGAAGCCTTAAGTCATCTTTAAGTAGCTTAATAGCAATAGCACTTAGACTTATATACCATTTCAAAGTGCTTTATAGCCCTCTTTAAGCCCTTTACAGAGTCAGCATATTGCCCCCAACAATCTGGGTCCTCATTTTACTCACCTCGGAAGAATGGAAGCCTGAGTCAACCTTGAGCTGGTGAGAATTGAACTGCCAAAATGCTGGTAGTCAGCAATCAGCAGATTTAACATGTAAAATACTGCATTCTAACCACCGCACCACCACCCTCTTAAATCAGGGTCTTTCTCTTATTTTTACATTGCCAAGTTTACAATATTAGTTCTCTTTTGTCACCTATGACTTTGGAGGCAAGTCAGGCATGTGACTTGGAAAAAGAGGTAACAGAATGAAATTGGGAACAGAGCAAAAATAAAATTGGGAATGGAGATAGCAAGCGCCCTGCTGGTACAGCTTTCTGCTGATAGATTGTTTAACTGAATTGTCATATTTATATGGCAGAGTGGCTGAAAAGGATTTAAACTCAGCATTCCCTAAATAATCAGTACATTGTCCTTGGTCAACATTTGTCTATTTTAGACTCAAGCAAAAATAAACTCTTTTTTTTATCCTCTATAAGCCAGTACAACAAGAAACTTAGTTCTGGCCCCACAATCTTTCATTATGAAAATGCTAAGAACAGGATCTGAGTCAGTGGTACAATGACTCATCTATGGCATATGGCATTCTCCACCTAAGCACTGACAGATGACCTTGACCAGTACAACAGCTTTTCCTGAGGGTAGCAAGAGAGGGTGGTGATAGGTTGAAAATCATGCAGTAGGAAAGCAATTTAAACCGTAGGGTACCAAGACTAATGCGGTAGTGATAACGTATTTCAAAGAAAATATTTAAAATCATAGTTAATATCAAGGAGGGTGTTTATTGATCTACTTTTTAGTAAAAGCTGATAGTTTGCTCTCCTGTGCAGCAACACTCCAATGATTTTATTACAATGATTTTTCAAAACTCAAAATATACAGTTATTTGGGCTACACAGCAGATAGGTTTGAGAGCAACTATTTCAGATTGGATGTTTGGGACAAATAAATAGAATGTGCCAAGACAGTGAACCATAACGCCCAACCAGTTTCTCTGCTCCATCCTTGCTACTCTTTAATAACAATGCAGTGTTCCAATAGTTGCCTCTTTTGATTCTGGTGTATGAACTTGGGTTTCAGCTTCCACTGTGAAGAACAAAATCAGTCGGATGGTTGCTAAGGCAAATGTCTGTTTCTGAAATTTGAAAGTAGAGAGAAAAGTAGACACACAATGCATGTGGGCATGATAGTATTATTGGCAGGAATGATTGTTTTATTTCTTTTAACCTGCTGAAAACTAGCAGCTTAGCTTCTGCCCATTGTTGTAGAGGAGGATGCAAGAGCCCTAAATAGTGGACTAATGCATTTACTACAGCATCAACAAGTTTTTGTGACTCATACTTCATGTCATCAGATGCATGGAATATCATCTTGAGAATGGGAAATTAAATATATACGTACAGCTGTTGTTGATCAGTATAGAGGAGAGGAATGGTAAAAAGAGAGGTCAAAGACAGAATTACCTTTAGTGACTATAAATGAAAGAGTAGTTAGTCATGACATAGGCATTCCTGCACTGGTAAACTGGTTCTACATATATGGTGTTTAATCCATGAGAAACGGTTTTAAATTTCCAAATGAATTCTAGCACAGTTGTTTCTCAACGAAATAGTGCTTAGTTCTTTCTCAACAATATTGCCCAATTCCTTTTAACCATAGTTAAGGGCTCATGTGTGTTTAGTCTGCACAGTCCAAAATTAAATTAAAATATCAAGGAGATCCAGTTTGTTGCAGTGGTTTAAGTCATCAGACTAGAAACTGGGAGACTATGAGCTAGTTCGATTTTAGCAGTTGGGTGATCTTGGGCCAATCATTCTCTTACAGCCTAGAAAGAAGATACCGGTAAATTAGATCTGAAACTGTTACCAATAAAACTGCTGGGATTTATCTAGACAGTTTCCAGGAGTTAAGAATGACTCAAAGTCACCAACAAACAAACAAACAACGAACAAAAGCCATACAGAGCTATGGCTCCCGAAGGATATCTGCCTGAACAGTGTGTTTCCTGAGAAGATTATCGTAAGGTTCCTCAAGGAGATGGGGCTTACATGATACGCTCCTTGTCATAGGGTAGAGCTAGCATCCAGGAATGGGTTGACCTCGTTTGTTCAGTTGTTACGACTGAGTCTGTCAGAGTTGAAAAGCCCTGCCTCTGTTGCTAGGGCTCCCCAGCTTTGACGAAGACGAGGAGACAGACTTGACGTGTCATCATCGAATATCTTCTTCATCAATTGATGTGTCATCATTGTAGACCAGACAATCTTTGGGTGGAGCTGGATGCTCCACCCTACGAGAAGGAGCATATCAGGTAAGACCAACAACCCTTCTCCATAGTGGGTGGAGCTAGCATCCAGGAATAGGACATACCAAAGCTGGCTGTCCTATGGGTGGGACATAGTCTGGTCCGACAATTCTGCACCTGTATGGACACGTTGGAGGACCCAGCAGCTGAATGCTGCCTCTGCCGATGCAAAGATGTCCACTTTGTAGTTCCTAATAATCGGAGATGGAGATGACCAGGTGGCTGCCCTGCAGACCTCCTCTAGTGGAGCTTGCATTGACCAAGCTGCCGTAGTAGCCACACTCTCGGTTGAGTGCGCCGTCATGCACTTGGGCCTCGGAAGGCACTGCAGCTCGTTTGCCTTGGCTGTGGTACCCCTTAGCCAGCAACCCACCGTAGAAGAAGTGACTCTGTTGCCTAAGGTGGTCAGTTGGAAGGAAATAAAGAGGGCCTCCATCTTCCTCAGAGGGGCAGTCCTCTTAACGTAGATGCGAAGGACTACCTGTGGACTACAGGAGGGCACAGGTTAGTCGACCCCTTGATGAAATGATGGACTGTGGGGTGCTAGGCCAAGGATTCCAGTGACCCACAAGTCAATACTGAGGACAGGGCCACCATCTGCCTCAGGGTGGTGTTGGGCGATAGCCCTTTATCCAGTCCATTCTGGAGAAATTCCAGGATCTGGGCTATTGAGACCTCAACTGGGGAAATGCCCTCCTTAGTACACCAGGAACAAAACGCCTTCAAGGTGGCCGAATATATGCACTCGGTGGAAGGCCTCATAGAGGCCTGAATGGTCTTGATGACCCTGGAGGAAAGATTGTCCCCTCTCAGGGCGCTCCACTCAAGTGTCAGGCAGTCAGTTGGAACCACTGGGGGTCTGAGTGGACCAATGCCCCCTGGCTGAGTGATGCCACTCCCTGAGGGATCCTCCAGGGCTGAGCAACTGAGAGACTCACAAGGTCAGCGAACCAGGCTCTCCTGGGTCAATGAGGGGCCAGAAGGAGAATCTCCTCCTCCTCCTCCAGGACCTTCCTGATGACCCTTGGAAGGAGAGAAGAGGAGGGAAGGTGTACGTACGTCCTGGAGGCCACTGGCTGTGGAGAGTATCAACCCCCTCCGCCCGGGGAGTCAGGAACCTTGAGTAAAATCTCGGCAGTTGCACATTGTCCGGAGTGACAAACAGGTCCACCTCCAGCAGGCCATACTGTCCCACCAGGTAATGGAAGATGGACGGGTGCAGGCGCCACTCTGCATAGTTGATGGTTGTCTGGTTGAGCCAGGCTGCCTGTAATTGGAGACTCTGGAGATGTGGTCTGCAGAGATGGACAGAAGATGACTCTCTGCCCAGAGGCACAGCCTCCTGGCCTCCTGCATGAGGGAGCTTGACCTGGTACCCCCTTGCCTGTTTATATGTGCCTTTGCAGCCACATTGTCTGTGAGCACTAGGAGGTTATTGCCCGAGACTGGGTGCTGGAAATGGAGAAGGGCAGATAGACAGCCCATAGTTTCAGTCAATTGATGTTTCGTCTCTGGTCGACTCCGATCCACAGCCCCTGTGCCATGCAAGACAGGGAGTGTGCCCCCAAACTGGAGAGGTTGACATCCGTTGTTACTACCAGATGTTTCGGTTCCTGGAACAGGCTTCCCTGAGCGATGGCCGGCAACCTCCACCAGCTGAGGGAACGTAGAACCTCCCTGGGGACAGTGAAATACTCCAAAAACAATAAACCACTGTTCCAGAATGTTCTGCAGGACATTGCAGACAGGATACGGTAGGCATTTTGAGAATTTGTAGTTGGGTCATGAGGTTCGAAGCAGTGGCTGAGCAACTGTAACATCATTTAAGCTGCTTACAAATTATAACATGGATCTCACAATAAGGCTATCTATGCATTTGTAGAAAATGTGACGTATTAAGAGTACTGGGAGCATGGCCCAGTTGACCTCCTCTCAAATTCTTCAAGTGCAAAGCTGAAAACAGAAGTAAGGTCTGTACTGCTTTTCATGTACTGGCATCAGCTAATGAATATTAAGGCACTAAAAAGGCAGAAATGCTCTGCCAAGATACTAGAAAGTTGAACCGATATGAAATTGACATAGAAGTATATGGTTTTTATTTAATGTAAAATTACAAATACAGCAAGTGAGTAAAGTAGAATTTTTCATAATTTTATTTCTAAATCCCAACAGTATTGATAGTACATGATTTTCAAAAACAAACCATTAACGTTATTGCTTTACAATTTCAATACCAACTGACCATGATAATCATAATCTCATTCAGCATAATCAATATGAAACGATTCTGTTTCTTTTTCCTAATTATAACTAAGCCATAAGAGTAAAATGTCTACGACCATATCTTACACAGTTCTAATATAAATATTCATTACATGTGTTTTGTCTCTTTAGTATTTAGAGAGATATTAGAAGGATCTAACAACCTATTCTACAAGCCTAGAATGTCATAGGAAGGTTTTCTTCTATCTGCTATTTATTTTCTGACTGCTACATCCCAATTCTCTCGAATATAAATTAACACCCCTCTGTAAATTGTACCTACAGTATGAACCAGGTCCTTTCAAATACATTATTCCAGCAAACAATTGTTGAGTTGATTCATTCTGTTCTGCAATACAGATTCTGAACTAGCCAAACTGTGTTTGACAATCTTCTACCAAATCAAACTAAATATTGAATAAAAGGTTAAGTATCTGAAGAGCTGTGATTTACCGTCAACCTATAGCGCAAAGCCTGACATTATCAACAGAAGTTCAATTCAACTTTAGTCAATTTGCCTCATTTAAACTGATCCCTGAATTCAGACACTGGTCCAGTTGTGCAGGACAAAAGTGACTCATGTGTACCAAGGAACTAGAGTAACATTTCACCATAAGATGACACACTAATGACACCTCCCTTCAAAAGCTTTAATGAGCATTCTCAGCAGCTTATACAGATGTTAATATAGCACAGAAGTAAAACAGTACTTTTGGTAGTCATAACATAATAGCAAAGGGCCAAAGTGCGACCTCCAAATGCCTCTGTCTAAAATTCAACCTGCAGGTCTAAGCAGAACACAATGCCTCCTAACTTGACATAACCGATTCAACAAGATACCACAGTTGATGGACATCCAAAGCGACACATAGTGAAAGAAGAAGTGATCATACCCTTCTTGTCTTTCTCTTAGTATAGATCATCTATCACAGCAACCAAGCCAATCCAGGCTCAACTCTAACCAAAATGAATCCACATTTGATGTTTCTTTCTAAACAAAGTAGAAACTGTTCCATTGTGTAACAGATCAATCCAGGTAACTCTTTCACCAACTGGCTAGCTCTAATTTGTCACAATGAATATGAGTAGTACATGGCTGGCTGCATTTTTTTTCCAAGAGTATTGTCATTATCCACTAATGAAGGCATAGCATGGGTGCCTCTAATCAACATAAAATAGGAATTCAGTTTCTTTGTACCACTTCTCTTTAAAAAAAACCACAAGAACTGGAACATTTTTCAGATTTCTCTTTACAATCAGGAATACACTTGTTTAACCTAATCCATATTAAACTACTGTACTTGTTTCTGATTTTAACTTAAATTGTGTTACATTTGCTTTTGGTGCCACCAGACTGAACATCGGAGAATGTTATATGGAGCTGTATTTTTAAATGTTTTCAGAAATTTCAGCACAGAATGCAATGGAAATGGCATTGATTGTTGAACTATTAGAGTAAATTCCATTATCATTCTGCTTATATTTTAGTGTGCTGGTTATCCTTTTTCAAAAGCATTGGGCTTATCATATTTTAAAGCCCATTTCCTCCAATGCAAGCCTGCTTATTTCCAAAGATTTAATATTCCTTATTTGTATGATTCAATGATGTTAAGTATAGGAAACTTCTTGATTCTGCTTAAATTATGTATTTTACATAGTTTACTATTAATCTGCTTCTATATTTAACATTACCTAGTTAAGGCATTTATAATATGGCAGACTTTTGCTATGGTTTGAAGAAAATTTTACTGAATGTTCCATTGTATTCATCGTATATGTAGGGTAACTTTAATGTCTGGGTGATCAAATTATCTAGACTGTTAGGTCTGGGGTTTTTTTTAAATTAAATTGTTCTGAATCATATAGTTGAAGAATGGGGCTGTATATGCCCTTGTTACTGCCATTAATAATTATGTAGACCCTTTTATGCATAAAAGGCAAAAAGATTATATACATACAGTATATTCATACATGCACACACCAAATGTACAACTGGTTTGTAGCACTGGATTGCTATTATGCATATTTGTCAAAATATGCATTAATCTTCATACAATAGAATGGCAAAGAAGTGAACTTTTGAGCAATATGATCAAATTTGAGCAGAACTATTTAGTTTATTACATAATTACCTATACATTTGGTAAACAAAATATTTTTTCATTATTCGTAAGGTACACCATTAAAAATGAAGCACTGAGTCTTCTACATGGCTACTTCAAAAAAAGGCTTGGCTGGGATTAATGAGAATGATTAAGAAATAGGTTATTCATTCACTCAATCCCCTAGAACCGTGATGGTGAACTAATGGCACATGTACCACAAGTGGCACGCGGAGCCATATTGGTGGGCATGTGAGCTCAGGTCCAGTGCGCGCTGGCCAGTTGATTTTTGGGCCTTCTGGGCCCCACTGGGAGTCGGGAAACATGCCCTTTCCAGCCTCCGGAGGGGGTGGGAAACACCCATTTTTTGCTCTCCAAAAGCTCCAGAGCCTTTCTAGGAGCCTTGGGAAGGCGAAAACGGCCTTCCCCCCCTCCCCCCACGGAGATCCTCCAGAGGCCGGAAATGTTCCATTTGCCGACTTCCAGTTGGACCGGAAGTTCTGTTTTTTTGCTCTCCCCAGGCTTCAGAGCCTTTCTAGGAGCCTTGGGAAGGCGAAAACGGCCTTCCCCGCCCCCCCCCCCGCG
>JANHGD010003399.1:652075-662818 GCA_027560375.1 Imantodes cenchoa
CACATAGCCACCATTCACGTCCCAATAATCATCACAGATGGTGCCCCATTCCCCTTTGTGCAGAATCTCCACACGGCCACGGTTGTTTTGTCCTATGAGTCTCAGGGTAGAACCTAATCCTGTGGTTGTTTGTGTATGTGGTTTCAAAAGACAATGGCAAAAGCATTAAGGGTTTGATTACACCCAGTATCCATTGAAAACGAAGAACCTTTCTATTCCATTTCCAGCTATACATTTTTGATTTTCCACATCTAAAGGAAGGTTCAGTATAAACTCTCTTAGAGGGAAATGGCCAGAGGTGGGATTCAGCAGGTTCTGACCAGTTCTGGAGAACCGGTAGCAGAATTTTTGAGTAGTTTGGAGAACTGGTAAATACCACCTCTGACTGGGTCCGCTCCCATCTATTCTCTGCCTCCCAAGTCCCAGCTGATAGGGAGGAAATGGGGATTTTGCCGTAACCTTTCCCTGGAGTGGGGAGGGAATGGAGATTTTACAGTATCCTTCCCCTGCCATGCCCACCAAGCCACACCAAGCCCACCAAGCCACACCCACAGAACCGGCGGTAAAAAAAAATTGAATCCCACCACTGCTTATGACAGATTTTCACATTTATGACAATTGTAAGATCTCCATGGTCATATGATCCAAATTTGGATGCATGGCAACCACTTCATATTTATAATGGTTTCAGTGTCCCGGGTTCATGTGATCATTTTTTGCGACTGTCTGACAAGCAATGGGGAACCCAGATTCACTTAACAGCCATGTTACTAACTTACCCTGCCATGATTCACTTAACAACGGTGGCAAGAATGGTTGTAAAATAGGGCAAAACTCACTTAACAAAGATCTCACTTAGCAACATAAATTTTTGGCTCAATTGGTCATTGGTCGAGGACTATCTGCATTACCAGTTGTTTTCTTTCACAAGTTCACCTTTGTTAAGCCAATGCATTAATTAGTAAAACAAATAAAACAAAGAATAGAATTAAAACTGCATTGAAACAATAAAATTTTACGCATTGATAAAATCAGAGAGATACTCAATAAAATGAAAAGAATGACTGTGATGGCTTTAACTTCTTCAACTTCCAACATGGTTAACTGCTAATATCTGCTGAGAAGAAAGCTATTTGTTTTTAGGCTTTTCTAAATTATTATTATTATTATTTTAAACAGAGGTTCATTTTCTCTCATTTGCATTATCGTTTTGCAATGGCTGGATAAGGAATGCTAAGAGTAAATGAAATGTGTATGTTGGCTTTTGTACAGAACATGGGTGTCAAACTCATGTCATCATGTGATGTATTGGGACTTTTTTCTGCTTCACTAAAACAGGTGTGGGCATGGCCAGGGCATTACTCATCCGGCCCGTGGGTTTGACAGCCCTGGTATAGAAGGTTCCAAACCATACCCCCTGATTGTTTCTATACTTTTGTTTGCAACTGAAGTGATAATATTGCAGCTGGATGAGTCTAGTCGACAGATACATTTGTCAGATTTTCAAGACATAGGTTGAGTCTGTCAGCAAACTGAGGTGTTGCAGGTGGTAGGAAATTATGATTCTCCATCTTAAATATATGAAGATAAGGCAAACATATAAAAGGTTAAATTCACTGGAATTCTAGGCATTGTTCCATCATCCCATCAAGTGAAAGATCAGGAGACCAGGTGTTAAAAGTTAAGATAATGGTCAGGTTCTTTCTTAAAACCCAAGAAATTGTGTTTGAATTGACCTGTGACTTGATCACAAGGATCACATGGAATTGAGGTCAGACTTGTTTATCACTGAAATATATCCTTCCCTGCCATGGCAACCAAGATTATGTTTCTTTTCTTTTTCCTGTCATTGCCACGGAACTGCCCTTTACAGAAAAGGTTAGGATTAGAGCTTTGGGAGAATCCAGAGCTGAGGAACGGGCCCATTCGCTCAGCCTAGCTTTCTAAAACCAACTCTTCTTTGCATGTATTTTTAGCTACTATTGTCCTATATTTTCTTGACTCTTCAGCTTTTTATATTTTGTGGCACAAAACAAAACAAAAAGAAAAGCCCTTACACATGTTACTGTGTAAAATATATACATGATTAGATTTATCTTGAGCCCAGAATATGTTTTGAAACAGAAAAAAATATATTAACTCAATTTGTGCAGTACAGTCAGCATTGTGAATCCTTTTTTGAACTCCTGGGAAGACAGTTATTCTCTCACTATACTCAAAAACTCATTAATTAAAAAACTAGTTTTCAAACTTAAGAAGGAAGAAAATTCAACCATCAATCATTATAATATATTTAGGGGAGAATTTTAAATGGTATAAGGTGCACTGAGTTACTGTAGTTGGATGATCATATAAATGTGTTTAATACATAAATAAATCAGAAAATTAATCTCTTCTACTGCAGCTTTTATATTAGTGTTGAATTGTGAAATCATGACAGGAAGTCTGAGAGAACCATGTAAACAGGTAGCCCTTGACTTACAACCATTTGTTTAGTGCAGGGGTGGGGTCTAACTTACCTCAGTTCTGGTTTGCTTCCTCATGCGCCGCTTGGGCACGCGCATGTGTGCAGTGCCAAAATCCTGTTTCTGTGCATGCGCAGAAGCAAACAACAGTTTCTGTGCATGTGCAGAAGCGAAAAACAAGGTGCTGGTGTCTATGGCGCCACCAAAAGAGCTAGTTCAGGGGCGTGGCCAGCCGGCCATCCCTGCTGGTTCAGCGAGCGGGGGGAAATTTGTTGGGGACAATATGCTGATTCTGTAAACCGCTTAGAGAGGGCTGTAAAGCACTATGAAGCGGTATATAAGTCTAAGTGCTATTGCTATTATTTGAACACTTGGCAACTAGCATGTATTTATGATGGCTGCAGCATCCAGGGGTCAGATGATCACCATTTGCAACCTTCCCAGCTGTCTTCTGACAAGCAAAGTCATTGGTGGAAGCCAGATTTGCCATGTGACCATGTGATTCTGTTATGGCTACATCTCACCTGTCCAAACTTCATGAGCTGACAGCCTGACATTAGCATTGGGGGCGGGGGAGAGATTAGCTTAACAATTTCACTTAATAACTGCAGTGGCTTATTTAACAACCACTGTAAAAAAAATCATAAACTGGGCTTGACACACTTATAAACTGCCTTGCTACCTACACAAATTCTGGTCTCAATTGTGGTTATAAATCAAGGACTATTTATATAGGCACTCTCAGATTATAGAAGGCTTTTGTTCCATTAATCCTTGTGTAATACAATTTGCAATAGAGCTGTTTATATGCCATAGTATAATACATAATACCAGCTGCCATTTTTGTATATACAAAATATTATTTTATGTATCTATGGAGGTTCTCAGTGATCGAGGTCATGGTTTGTCCCAAAAGTGCTTTTTCAAAAGGCAACTGAACTTGGTTTTTCCTTGAAAATGTTTTGTTTCTCATCCAAGAAACTTCTTCAGTTCTGACTGAATTGTGGAGGATGGAGGGATTTATATACCAGATGACTGCAAGGAATATAAATCCTTCTATCCTCCACCATTCAGT
Source organism: Imantodes cenchoa (assembly GCA_027560375.1). NCBI lineage: Eukaryota > Metazoa > Chordata > Lepidosauria > Squamata > Dipsadidae > Imantodes > Imantodes cenchoa. The sequence goes on from JANHGD010003399.1 coordinate 655,616, forward strand.
CAGAACTAAAGAAACTTCTTGGATGAGAAGCAAAATGTCTTCAAAGAAAAACAAAGCCCAGTTATCATTGTATGTGTGTATTAAACTGGGTCCCATTGTATTTCCATCATTTGCATGAAGTTGAGTTTATGTAAATCAAGGCCAGTATATTTTGGGGACTTATGGTGCTTAGCCAAGCCAGTTAGTTGCTTTCTCTCCTGAAAGAGTAAGACCACTAAGTTACTGATTCTCAGAGACAAAAACATTGTTGACAACTACACTATTCTTTGGGTGGGACATAGAAAGTTTTATCTAATATTTATTTGTTAAAATTCTTTGCTGCCTATCTCAGCATGGAACTACTCAAGGTAGCTTACAACAATAAAAACGAAGAAATGAAAAGAAGTGTAAACAGAGGTAAAATAATAGAACAGTAAAACAAAGAAATAAAAAGAAAATACATCAATATGATAACGAAAGATGGATGGGAGGATAGCAGAGAGCGAGGGGGGAAGTGGAGTCAACCACCTCCAGTTTTAGGTAACTAAAAATTTATGTAACTAAATAAGTTTTAATTAGTTATATGCCACAGATAGCATAGCTGGAACAAAATTTGAAAATCCCGTTGAAGTTACCAATCTTGTTGCTCATTCTTGAACCTTCCTTTTTAGTTTGATTATATTTTGCTGACTCCTGTAAATGCAGTCCAGCTAAAGGACATGAGACCAAGGATTATTATCAAAACATAGCAATAGCACATAGTCTTATGTACTGCTTCATAGTGCCTTACAGCAGAATGTGTATTTAAAGTGATTTAAAGAGCCAGCATAATGCCTCCCAAAATCTGGATCATCATTTTACCGACCTCAGAAGGATGGAAGGCTGAGTCAACCGTAAGTTGATCAGGATCGAATTGCTAGCAGGCAGTAGTGTTAGCCTGCAATATTGCATTCTAACTACTGTGCCACCATAGCTCTTCATAGCAAAGGTGATCTCCACATCCAAGGCCAAGAAACAAATGGCAGGAAGTCATTTACCCCATAATGCACATTTATACCCTAAAGGGTTGCATAGAACAAACAGAATTGCTAGACTCTGCAGTACTTCATTTTCTTCATTACTAAGGTTTAATGTATTTGCAACCAACACCTTATTTTTCTGGGTATTGTCATTGAATCTTTCCCTGCTATCTTTAACTGCTAGCTGATTTTCTAGACAACTATTTATTGTACTATCCTAGTGGAGCTTTGACAGGCTCCGGATTTTGCCTCCACTTTAATGTCCTACCTATCAATGACTACTTCAACTTCAACCACAACAATACACGAGCACACAATAGATATAAACTTAAAGTGAATCGCTCCAAACTCGATTGCAGAAAATACAACTTCAGCAACAGAGTGGTCAATGCCTGGAATACAGTACCCAACTCTGTGGTTTCATCCCCAAATGCCCAAAATTTTAACCTTAGACTGTCTACTGTTGACTTCACCCCATTCCTCTGAGGTCTGTAAGGGGTGTGCATAAGTGCACCAGCGTGCCTACCGTCCCTGTCTTAATGTTCCCTTTATTTTTATTCATTTCATGTATTCAAATTACATATATACTTATATGTATTATCTAATATAAGATTGACAAAATAAATTAAAATTAAATTAAAAATGTAAAAACAGAGTACTATTATCCTATCTGCAGAGAAGGCATTGTCTAGTAATGCTTGAAATCGCACATTTAATTTGTAGTATTGCCAGCTAAAAAAGTTCTCAGGTCCTGAAAAGATACTTATCTGCCTCTTTGATGAGCAAATGTCAATCAGATTAATACATGACTTGAGGTATTAAATATCTGGCTTGGTAAAGGATTTGCTGCAGGGCCCATGGGAGATTTGTGATAGAATTGTATGTGCTGTGTATATTTTATAGAATTAGTTGTTTTCAATATTAAATAAACAAGAGGGAAAGTTGCTATTAGTTCCAACAAAGAGCACATACAAAATATTGGTAGTCCTCATATCAGATTTACAGTATAAATTAAAAAAAAACATGAAAAATGAATTGTTACTATGAAATGTTCATGCAGTATGTATGATTCACAGGTATATGACCAGATCCTTTGCATTTCTTCTCGGGAAGGTGAGACAATTGAATTAGAAAAGCCTGTTATGGCAGAAGGCAATGTAGAAGTTTGGCTCAATTTACTTTTAAAGGCGTCCCAATCTTCTTTGCACCTTGTGATTCGACAAGCAGCTGCAAATATTCAAGAAGCAGATTTCCAATTAATTGAGTTTCTTAATACGTTCCCTGCCCAGGTAAATTTATCTCCTTCCTTCTTCTCAGTAGGGAGGGTGTGATCTACATTTCCAGGATTGTGATTGCGACAAATGTTAATGCAGACAGAAATACCTTTACTATGAATTATTTCTAATAAAACAGTTGGCATTTAGGAAATCTTGTTAAATTTAGTAGACCTTCAGAATGGATAGATACATAATTTGCTAATGTAGTTCATCTTTAGCTCTTAACTTGGGTTTGGAGTTCTTATGAAATAGTATTAGTTCTCTGTCTTGAAAAATGCGGGGTGCACTTTTGGGGATTTCCAATGTATCTAAAAGATGTATAAGCCTCCCACCACATGGTATCATTAGTTTGCTTGTAATAATGTCAATCTTCAAAAACCAAAGAAAAATAAATAAAAACTGAAATTAAGACCTGGGGAAACTAATCAAGAACAGAGATAGTTCTGTTTCTTCCATATGATGAAAGCAGAGGTGGGTTCCTACTGGTTCTAACTGGTTATTTAGAACCGTTAGTAAACCGGTGATGATGTCATGCAGCCAGTTCGGTCGGTGCCAGTCCGTGGGCACCGCCATCTTGGATTTTGCATGCACAAAAGCTATCTTTTTATTGCTGCGGGGGGTGCACCCGTGCACAAAGCGCGCACACATGCAAAGCGCAACCCTGAGCAAACCAGCAGTAAAAGGATCCATAACACACCCCTGGATGAAAGTATGTCTTTTATTGTTGAAGAGGGAGACCATAAGCACGGTAGAGAGAAGGGCAGTCCTTGAGGTGCAGGCTAGCTTGAGGAGGAGAGTATTTGGTAAGGAGGTTCTTCTGTACCTGTTCCCCTCAACATCACTTGTAGCAACTGCTCTCATTTCATTTCCGAATCTGAAATGAAATGAGAGCAGATTTTTGGGTACTTCTAAATCTGGAGGAAGAACGAGGACAGTGGGTGTTCTCCCTGAGATAGTTCATTTGCTTTGCTCTTTGTTGCCTACCTGTACTTCTTCTGAGGAAATACTAATTTGATTCCCAGTGCAGTCTAAGGTGGTCTACGAGCTGTGCTCATGATGAAGCATTATTGCAAAACCCTGCATCATTTTATACTCCACAATTATTTTGATTATATCAGTTAAGACTTGTGTAAATATTGGAGATACAGACTCTTCTCTCTTCTGATACATAAATGGGCAGATTAGGAGTTTGAGATGAGAGAAGATTATTCGACCTAGTTTCAGTTTCATGAGTGTATAAAAACCGCATAGATTAAATTAATTTTTAAAAGTGTAATGACTCAGTTATTGGTTGGCTGAATTAAAAAGGATTTGGGAAGCTTAACAGTGAACCCTTTAAAAATTAATGTAAATTATTTTTTAAGGTTGGCTTGCTGGGTATTCAAATGATCTGGACACGAGAAGCCGAAGCAGCTTTGACCAATGCAAAATACGACAAAAAAGTGATGCAGAAAACAAATCAATTTTTCCTAGAACTCTTGAATACCCTGATAGAGATGACTACCAAAGATCTGAGTTCTGTGGAACGCATTAAATATGAGACACTGATCACAATTCATGTGCACCAAAGAGACATATTTGATGATCTGGTAAAAAGAAACCTTATTTAAATAACTGCTAATGAAAGTCTGAATTCTTCTGAGTAAGATATGTCTGTAATGTGTAAATGTAATCAATGCAGTCAGTCATTTTGGATAAAATATTACTGAGTTTATTAATGTTACAAAGCTTCTTTGACATTATAATCTAGTAGCCTTCTTTTTTTGTTTCAAGTTTTTTATTTTGTTTTACATATCTGTATCAATGCGTGAACAGTGTGACACCTGAGTGTCATACATTCTAATACAAATAAGACTAGTAGAATTAATCATAATTATTATATTCAACCAATTTATATATTTCTAATAATAATACACATTTACATTAAGTTATAGTCTGTCATTAATTATTCCATATTTTCTCTTGTTATTGCTTTCATTTTATTATCTAAAAGTGTATACACTAATATCAGCCTTTCTCTTATTTCTATCTCTTATTCTAACTTTTAATTATGTCACCCTGTTATTTAAAAGATGTTTTTTTCTATCCTACCTAGTTTCTAATCGTGTCACCTACCTAAAAAAGGGAAAAGAGAGAGAGAGAGAGAGAAAAAAAGCAATTCAAAAAAGAAAAATAATCTGTCTATAGTCTCTTGCCTGCTTCAGTACTTCAGTTGTTATGCTTTTTTTGACTTGCCTCCCATATTCCTCTCTTGGATCTTTATCTCTGTCTGCATCTACTTCTTTACTATTCAATCTAAATATTTCTCCCATCTCTATCCTCTTCCACTGCCTAGTTTCCAGAATTTCTGCCCAAGCCCCTATCTCCCTTTCAAAAGCATCTTCCTGTATCTCCAATTCTCTTTTCAGCTCCCTTAAAATATTTTCCCCCTGGTTTAATTCATCAATCACTGTTATTTTCATTATTATCATCTCCTTGTTTTTTTCCTTTATTAGCTGTTGTTTCAGTTCATTCTTTTCCTCCATTTCTTCTGTTGACTCCTCCTTTTCCTGGGCATCTTGGTCTTTACTCATCATTCCCCGTATAGTATTTTCCATTTTTTACATAGCCTCCTTAAATCCTTTCTCCATAATGTCTTTTGTGTTTTAAAAAAAACAACTTCATCTCCTTCAAGGTTCCAGTTATTTCTTCCTTATAAAGCATCTTCTTTTGTTTTAAAAAAGCCCAACTTTTGTCCAGTAGTCCAAGAACCATTTATTCAGTCCTAAAATTGCCATTCAAGGAGTACACTAATCACAGTTCTTTATGTCCATAAGTAAACAGACAGTTCCATTTAAATAGTCCCAGAGGTTGTCAAGAGCCTCTTTATGTCCCCTTTACAAGTTCAATTTTCTAGCATAACATTCAGGGGTCCCTTTATTTAAATAACTTCATTGTTTTCATATTTGAGTCTTCAGTAGTAATGGGGTAGTTAGGTATATCCCAGTAAATATTTTCACAGTCCTTCATGTAAGTATTCCCAGATTTGTATATTTTCTTTTCGTCAGCAGGTGGCGCTCTCAACTTAAATTTCAGTGTTGCCACTAATCAATAATTGTTTTAGGTGTAGTTCCATTATAAAAGCAGGCTACGTTTTTAAAGCAAATAGTTCCAACATTTTAAAATGCCTTCCCAGTACCATGTCTTCCTAGTTTAAGAGTCCAATTTTCTGTATATTTAACAATTTTTTATTTTTCTCTCTTCACATCTCTGCCTTTTGATCTGGTATTTTCCTCAAAGTTGCTTAAACAAATAATTCAGAGCAAATAGTTCTAAATTATTTCTGTAAATGGAAAGAAAAAATATCTCCCCCAGTTCCAGTCACTGTTCACTTGCTTTGCTCCAGCACCAATCACACTATCCAGAGAGTTTATTTTTGTGTTGTTCCTCGGTTGTCCCAGCTTCATGGCAGCCATCTTTAGGCTGCCTCTTATCACCGTGGCTGAGAGGAAAAAAGAGCCCCAGGCCAGACAGGCGAGCTGTGACTCTCCGCAATCTCACAGGGCGCCCCTCTTTGCCTCACTGTCCCTACAGGGTGGCTTTCATTCCTTTTGGAGCCCACCGATGGGGAGAACTCAGCACAGGAGCATGGAGACCCGCTCCGCATGTCTGATTCCCGTCGTGATGTCAGCCAGAACTCCCTAGTAGCCTTCTTGTTAGGCTTGACAATATCTACTAATAGAATCCTATTTTTCATTGTATATAATAGTTTTAGGGATTTTCCTATGCAGTGATTACTCTTCTTTTGATCTACTCAGAGCCCGTAGAAAAGTAGACACAATTTTGTGGCTAAGGGTTACTTCATAGATGGACCTCTAAAGGAAAGTGACTGGGACTAGAGGAAGATACTGGTTCTTGTCTATTTTTTAAGTTAATTCACCATTACCTTTCTAAATCCAGTCATGTTATATTTGTTCTTAGTCATAAAGTGATATCCATTACTCAAATTTGATGCATTATAAATCAAGTTAATCATTTGATTATTCAGTTTTTTCAAGGCAGAAGAAAAAGAACAATAGTTAAATGCCATTTGAGGGTAGGGGCAGATTTAGAGCTTGTACCATGTATTTACTGTATGTGCTGGGATTGTTTTATTAGTTTCGTGTGCTCCCATTGCATTCTGTGGTTACCACAAGGGTGACCTAACTTTGCATTAGAAAATAGTTGTTTCCAAGTAATAAATGGAGGGCATGTCTGTACGGTTAATACTTGCCCTGATATTGAACTGTGATAGCGCAATCCTTTGTTTCTAGTGCCGCATGCATATCAAGAGCCCTACAGATTTTGAGTGGCTGAAACAATGCAGATTTTATTTCAAAGACGATGCAGATAAAATGATGGTGAACATCACAGATGTGGCCTTTATATATCAAAATGAATTTCTGGGCTGTACAGACCGTCTTGTCATCACACCTCTCACAGACAGGTGAGACACGCATGAATATTTATAGATTGAAAAAAAAAGATATGCTGACACTAGGCAGTGTCATTTTCCAGTATTGGCTATGGAGAATGTCTCATGAATTTGTAATGGCGATTCAGTGGGAGATAAAGGAGCCTCATTTGACTCTGGACTTGTCAGGATTAGGAAATAGACTCTATAAGAAATCTAAAATTAAAATTGATTGAGATATGTGATGTTAACAGAATCTTGTAAGTTTGATTATGTTTTTCTCTGCTCCTTTTTATACCTCAGTCAATCAAGAAGGAGTCAGCTTGAATCTCTTCCTAATTCTGATTCCTTTCCCAGGGCTCATGCAATGTTTCTGCCCTTTTAATTTTTGTAATGGTTTCTGAACGTTCCTCTATCTCCGTGGTTCTCTGCAAGAATACATTTAGATTATGCATAATATTGAATTTTACATTGGGGGGGGGGGGAATAAGGTGTG
>JANHGD010003400.1:8037-22758 GCA_027560375.1 Imantodes cenchoa
GTTCAGCTGGCCATAGAGTGGGGTGGGCATGGAGAGTTTGCACTATCTTTCCCCCAGGAGTGGGGAGGGACTGGAGAGTTTGCAGTACCATTCCCCGGAAGACGGAGGGAATGGAAAGTTTTGTTTTGCAAAGCCAGTCTGGTTTGCGAGCCTCTCCGGAGCCAGGTTTCACGCAGGGGGTGTCTGGGGGCGAAATAGCAGCCCTACCACCTTAGCGAAAGAACACCTTTCTCCTACGCCCTGCAGCTGAATGCCCGCCGGGTGCCATCGCTTGGGGCTCTTCGACAGGCTGGCTGAGGCTCCAATGGAGGGGGGGGGGTGTCTCGTGGGTGAGGTTAGGGTGGGAGGGGGGTCTGTCCTGATAAGCCCCCTGTATTCAGGTTAATCCTTTAGAAGAGGGGTCCCCAAACCCGGCAATTTTAAGATTTGTGGGCTTCGATTCCCAGAATTCTCCAGCCAGCTGTGCTTTAGAAGGAAATCCTGCAATTTAATGCAGTGGTCCTTGACTTACAACCAGAATTGAGCAGCAAGGACTCCATAGTCTTCCTCCTCTTTCTCCGACCTCCCTCCCTTCCTTCTAGCCCTGATGATGTTACCTAGTTGGGTCATGAAGCGTCGGCAAGGAAACCGCCAGGTTCTAGAGCACCAGGGACCCCACCCGCTTTGGTCTTGTGTAAATGCAGATGGATTCGCCCATCAGATGCAAAAAGGCCCTCCCGACCCCCCCACCCTCCCGCAAGGGGTTGCCCTCTCAGCCCCAAACTTCAGGGCACTAAGTCGCCTTCCCTATTTGTGTGAAGATTGTGTGTCTCGGATGTGTCGGCCCAGAGCCTCCCCACACAAGGACAAGATAATTTAAGAAAAGATTTTATTTCTCGTTCGACTCGCTTGGCAACCTGCCAGGCAAGACCCTCCAGGCACGATCAGCAGCGGGGAGACAGTCCCCTGCACTGGAAGTTGGGGTAGAAGGTGTATTTCTTCTCGTACTGGCCTGCGTTTTGCTTCAGGCACAGTGCCAACGCCCGGTCACAGCTGCAGATCTCCTCTTGGCACCAGTTGGCACCCCTGCCTGCAATAGAAGAGCCCCATGAGAGGAAGGGAGGGCACCCCAATCTTGGTGGAGGAGGGAGACCCAAGGAGGAGGCTTTGCGCAAGGCCGGGAGACCGAAGCACCCTTCGGATTGGAGGTCTTTGGTAAAGGGGCCCACCCTGGCACTGGCACCAGCCTCCCTTCACAGCCCCCCCCTCAATCTCACTTTTGGGGTGCCGCAGCCCCATCGGGCGTGAACGGCAAGGGAGGGGCCCGGCTGTCAGTTACTATCATCAAGTTACATTTATTCGCCCCTCATCTCTCCATGGGCGGTTTCACGAAGAAATGAAAAGGAATTTTAAACAAATAATAGAACAATGAAATAATTATAGGTAGTGTTCGAGTTACGAAGGTAATGGTCACGGTCGTAACTCATGACGGTCGTTAATCAGGTCGCTCGCCTGACCAACCTGTTTTACAGTCTTCCTTGCACGGTCAATGAGGGAAGCCAGATTCGTTTAACGACTCTGAGTCATTTAGCAACTGCAGTGATTCACTTAATAACCAAGGGGGGGAAAAAAAGACCGTAAATTCAGAAGTGACTCAGCTTGCTAGCGATAGAAAATCTGGGCCCCACTGTGGTCATGGGGTAGCTGTGCCCAGGATCAGAAGCTGTGTGTGTGTGTGTGTGCGCGTGCGCGTGCATCCATCCATCCATGCGTGCCCCAAAAGAGCTCCTGCAAGCACCCAAGGCAACTCACCACACTGGATCTGCCCCCAGCAGTAACTGTAGCTGTAGCCGGTGGTTTTGGGACGGCACCCCCACTTCTGCAGCTGGTTGTAGCAGCAGTCGTGCCTCTGACAACACCTGGGGGAGCAGGCAAAGAGGGGTGTCTCCTGGGCTCCTGGAGTCCCAGCACATCTGGAGGCTCACCAGCTGCTCAGAGAGGGGGACATGGCAGTGGGTCACCCCCTTACCTGTCTGTGGCATCCTTGGGCCTCCCTCTGCCCCCCAGGCCGCAGTAGCACCCATAGAAAGAATAATTCGGGATGGCCTTCTTGCCGGTCACTCGGGTGACCATGTGGTAAAGTTGCACCAAGCCTCCGTGGGTCGTGGTCAGCTCTGGAAAACAATGGCGGTTGAAATCCCAGGAACTGAGAAGCATCCCAGACCGGATTTGTGGGTTTGTTCTGGTCTAATGTGAACCACGACTTTGTGGCTTGGCCCTCAAGGGGCCTCCAAACTTGCCACTTTAAGATTTGTGGTCTTCAATTCCCAGAATTCCTCAGTCAGCCATGCTGGGGGTTGAAGTCCACAACTCTTAAAGTGGCCAAGTTTGGAGAAACCTGCTTTAAACCATGATGAAACTTAATTTATTAGTGATGTCCTATGGTTGATACAGGAATCGAGGACCAGAATTGTCGTTTTCATCCCCACATACCAAAGTGAATGCATGGAGGGATTACAGAGAATCCTTGACTTATGACCTCAATTGGACCCACCACAATTTGGTCATTAAATGAGTCATGTCCGATTTCATTTGCCACAGTCATGGGGGAAAAAAATCCAGCTCCCCCTCTTGGTTTGCTGCTGTCCCAGGTCCTGAATTTAAACATCCGTCTGGGAGCCCACTACTGCCAAATCCTGGCTTGTGAGTTAGGCTTAGTGTGTTATGCAGTCCAGCTCCAAACTCTGGCTTATGCCCTTATACGTTACATAAACCTTGCTAGTTGTGGCTTGGTCAGCAAACCATGATTAAAATAAAAGGCGGCTTGGATCGGTGAACTCAGTTGGATGCCCGCAAGATCCATCGTCTAAAGGATTCTGGGCTGAGCCACCCAATTGTAGAACCGTGGAGTTAGAAGGGGACCTAAGGATCATCTAGTCCATCCCCTTGCCCGGTGCAGGAAAAGCAGTGCAACCGTCCTGGAGAGGCAGCTGTCCAGCTGTTCCTCAGAAAGGTTGAACCCGCCACCTCCCTGGGGAGACTCTTTGGTCCTTACCAGAAATCAGCAGGAACAGCAACAGGACGGAGCGGCCCATCTCCAGCTACGAAAGTGGTAACTCTGAAAAATGGTCACAAGTCATCTTTTTTTTTAGGGCCGCTGTAACTTCGAAAGGACATTAAATGAATAGTTTCAAGTTGAGGACTACCCAGACAGGCGACGGGGGAATTCACCTGCTGCCACTTTTCTGCATTTGGTGAAACGCTTCGCGTGAAGCGCACCAATCCCAGGAGGGGAGGAGGATTAGATTTTACTGCCTGGTGTTATTTGTAAAAATAATAAAGGCAAAGTCCAAAAAATAAAAATAAAAAATCCAAAATCTAATCTAATCCACGGACCCCCCTCAGATTATCCCATAATAAACCTGAGAAGCCTCGGCTTCTGTTTCCCAGAGGGTGGGAGGCCAGAAGTGAACAATTTTGCAAATGTGATTTAATTTACGCCTGCCTTGACGGAGAAAGAGAATTGGAAGACACCGCTGGGGCGTGTGAAGCCCCCCCCTCCTCCTGCCCTCCATCATCCCTCCTTACCTCTTCTGGCAGTGCAACAGGAAGGATTCGGGGCTGCAGAAGTCGAACGTGGCTCCGTGGAGGGGTTTATAGAGGGCTCCAGAGGGACCTCCCCCTCTTTGGGAATTCAGCCCCCGAAATTCCACTTCACTTTCAGTTTCTTTGTGCTTCTTGGAACACCCCACACTCCCAAAAACAGGAAGCCAGAAGGGAATTTTTGACCGTAGCGTTTTGGGCAGCCCCCTTTCCCTGCATGCTAGTTCAACAAAGATGAAAAAGCGAATGTGGGAGAATTTAGGAGAACTCGCTCGGCACACACACACACAGACACACACGAAATCTGATTGCTTGGCAGGAAGTCCCAGGTTGTCAAGCCAGCTTTCCATTAGTCAGCTTGGCTCTGTTTCACAACGACCCTGTGAGGTTGGACAGCCTTTCCAAAGCACCTGCGGGCAGGACAAAAAGTCACGGATGGAAGATGATCAAAGAGAGATTCAACCTAGAACTAAGAAAATGTTTCTTGGCACTGAGAACAATTGGATCAGTGGATCGGCTTCCTTTTGGAGGTTGTGGGTGATCCATCACTGGAGGCTGGACATCCACTTGCCCGGAATTGTATAAGGTCTCCTGCTTGAGCAGGGGGTTGGACTAGATGATCTCCAAGGTCCCTTCCAAATGTATTCTGAGATCCATACTCAGAATAAGGAGGAATTTCCTGACAGTGAGGACAATTTATCAGTGGAATGGCTTGCCACCAGAAGTTGTGGGTGTTCCATCAATGGAGGTTTTCAGGAAGACTTCCACTGGTGTGAAATAGGATTGGGTCTCCTGCTTGAGCAGGGCGTTGGGCCAGGACAGGGGTCGGCAGCCTTAAACCCTCAAAGAGCCACAAAGGTCCTAACCAGAAGCCCAATTCTAGAGCCGACCGGAAGTCCAGTTCCCCCACCATAGAGTCTCCTCCTAGTGTGGTGTCCTTTTTCCTCTACCTGTCCTAACCAAAAGCCCTATCGATTGTGGAGCAGACCGGAAAACCTGCCCCTTGCCATAGAGTCCCATCCTGGCACACCATGCTTTCCTCCCCTAACCAGAAGCTCCTCTCAAAATTGTGGTGCTGACCAGCAACAGGGAGCCGCAGCAGAGGGATGAAAGAGCCACATATGGCTCTAGAGCCGCAGGTTGCCGACTCATGGACTAGAAGACCCCCAAGGTCCTTTCTGGCTCTGTTGTTTTGTATTCTGCTGCTGCTCTCTTCTCTCCATTCGTATCTCCTGTGGAGGAGAAAACTTTCCCAGGAGGCCCCGTCAGAGAAATGTCAGCTGTTCAGGTCTTCTCCTGCCCTGCCTTCCCCCCCCCCCGCCCCCTACAAGTGTTCCAAAGTTCCTTGCATCACAATCACATCGCCTTCCAGAACAAAACTGCAGTGGTTCCGTTCAGTGGCGGAGAGTCACACAACTTCACTTTTGGACAAAACCAATCTGTGGGTTTTGAGCTTTCCCGGGGGGGTCCCCATGGAGCCCTCCGGAGCAGAGGAACGAGCCGGGAGGTGACCAGCCGAGATAGGACCGTTCCCGTTATACCTGTTGGGACAAGGTATATAACCCAGCTGAGCCATTCCAGGGCTAAAATTGCAGGTTCCACTTGTCCGACTTCTGCTTCCTGCCTCTCTTGGTGTGGGTTTCCCCTCCAGGCTCATTTTCCAAGGTGGGGAGAGGGTAAGACAAGGAGAAACCCCCTTACATGAAAATCCCTTTGTACTCTCCATCCCTCAGCAGCTTCCTCCTCCAGGTGCCTGCTGATTTTGCAGACTGCCAGGGTTTAAACTCAGATGTTTAAATGTTTAATTAATACTAGCCCTTCCTAGTTTCCAAAACGATGGGTGTCTTTGAGAGGGATTTTGTTCGTGTGTTGTTGTTTCTTCCCTCTCCCCCGATTTGGTAAATGCAGCTCGGTTGCAATTAAGAAGCAAACTAAAAGGGGGGGAAAACCCAGAGGGGAAAATTGTATTTAAGCAGACCCCACCACACACACACACACAAAAAGAATAAGGAAGATGCTAGAAGGCATGAAATTAACCAGGTATGCTGAGGGGATAAAGATAACCTAGTCTAGAAGAGATCCAACCTAGAATTGAGGAGAAATTTCCTGATAATAAGAACAATTCATTAGTGGAACGGCTTTCTTCCAGAAGGTGCTCCATCACTGGAGGTCTTCAAGAAGACACCGGACAGCCATTTGTCCAGAATGGTCTAGGCCAGGCCAGGGTCTCCTGCTTGACCAGTGGGTTGGACTAGAAGACCTCCAAGGTCCCTTCCAGCTCTGTTAGGAGTTATTTGTAGAAATGATAACGGCGGCTGTTTGTTTCTTCTCCTCCTCCTCCTCCCCAGGGACATCCAGAGATGAGGCTGTCTCACGTAGCCATGATGCTGGGGGCGAGCGGTAAGTGCTGGTAGGTTCCGGGGTCTCTCACCCTCCTCTTCATCACGGACGCCCCCCTGAAAAGGGGAAGAGGGATCTGCTTTCCCTAAACACCTACGGAGGTTCTCAGTCGTGACGGTGCCAAAGTTGCTTTTTCAAGAGGCAAATGACACTTTCTTGGAAGAAATTCCGGTTGCCTTTTCCAAAAACACCTTTGGGCCGATCTGCTTTCCCCTGATTCTCCAGTTTCTTTTATTCTCCAATGTTTGCTTCCTTCTCTTTCTCTTTCATTTTTCCTCTTTTTCAGTTCGGGATTTTTGCTCGCATTCAGCTCCACCAAGGACGGGCAAACTTCTTCTCTGCCTGCCTTCCCTTTAAAAACAAAAGCAGAAATATTTATGTATTAGGGTTTGTTTTAAAAAGAAATGAGTCAGGGTTACACTGGCCGGCTGGGGAATTCCGGGAGTTGGAGTCCACCCATGCTGGCTTGCATGTCCTTCCTGGTGTCCTCCTGAGGACTAGCCTCTTTCCCCTCTCTTTGCAGTGTTTGCCATCGCCGCCAGCAGCCTCCTCAACTTCAAGCTCATGATCCAGCGGATCACGCAGAAGAACGCGCTGATCTACTTCAATGGTTACGGCTGCTACTGCGGGAAGGGTGGGCGAGGGAAGCCCAAGGACCCCACAGACATGTGAGTGCGGCCGCCAAACACGACGGCTCCCCCTCCCCAATGCCTCCAATGCCCCCCACCCGCCTCTTTTGAACCTGGCTCCCAGCATGGCTGCCCTTCTACAGCACCCAAACCCCCACCCGCGTGAACCCCTCTGGCTGTGGGACGAGGCGCGAAGGAGAGCAACAGCCTTCTGCAGCACAGCTGGTCCTCGACCTATGGCCACAATTGAACGCAACATTTCCCTTGCCAAGCAAGACCGTTGTTAAACAAATATTGCCCCCTTTTACGACCTTCCTTGCCAGAGCTGTTGTGCAGTATACAAAATTGTGCAATGAAATCGCTGCAGTTGTTGAGTTAGTGAGTGACACGGTTGTTGAGTGAATCTGGCTTCCCCACTGCGTCAGAAAAGGGGATCACATGACCTCAGGACCATCATAAATGTGAGCCAGTTGCTGAGCATTCGAATTTTGATCAGGTGACTACAGGGATGCTATAACGGTCACAAGTGTGAAAAAACGGTCCTAAGTCACTTTTTTCAGTGGCCGTTGCAACTTTGGTCACTAAACGAATGGTTGTAAGTCAAGAACTATTAGTACTCCTCTCTTTCTTGCCCAGGGAGCTCAGTTGGCCTGCCGGCTGGCTAATGCCCACTCTGGTTCAGGATCTCGAAAGGATGTGCAGAATAACAGTGAAAAGGTTCCCGTCCGATTCAGAGCGGGAAGGAAAAGGACTTTTAAGAGAGTTTCAGGGAAGGAAGAAACCTTTTTGTGTCGCTGTGACTTTTCTCTCTCTCTCTCTCTCCAAAATCTGACTTTTGCCTCTCTGGTCCAGGTGTTGCTTTAACCACGATTGCTGCTACGAAAATCTGCATCGCCAGGGTTGCCACCCGTACATCGACCACTACAGATACCTGATTGTCAACAATAATGTGCTGTGCAGTGAGTTCTCCCAGGTTTTGTGCTTTTCACAATTTTGCAAGGGGGGGGGGAGAGGGGAAGGGTCTGAGACGCTCCCCCCATCCCACTTTTGGCCTGATTCTCTCTTCTCCTCCGGCCCGCAGAGTACAGGAACAGATCGGTGTGTGCCACCTTGGCGTGCGAGTGCGACAAACACGCCAGCTTGTGCTTCAAAAGCGAAGCGGCGACCTACAACCGCAAACTACGACATTATCCTGCAGTTATGTGCAAAGAGGTGACCCCCAAGTGTTTTCTCGGCCCCGACGTTTGATGGCTCTGATGGCTGCCAGACGGATGGCATTCAGCCTGGCCAGCGTGCCTCCATCCCCTCCCAGAGCCTGGGCCTTTTGGGGGATTGTAAATAGAGACTTGTGTTCGGGCTCTCCCAAACCTCAACCAAGGATTGGAAGCCCTTGTGTGTGGTGTAAACGTGTATAATAAATGTTTATTTTTCTTTTAAATCATTCATTTGACATTTGGGGAAGGCGTCTTCTAAAGCTGAGTATAAGGGAAAACGTGGGTAGAAATTTAGAGCATGGGAACAAATATGATGATGGCTCTTGCTCAGTCCAAAAAAAAGTGGTTGAATTCGAATTGCTTAATTTAAGCAGCTGAGACTGAGCGAGGCTGTGGGCCAAAGGGGCTCCTAAATTTACACAGAGGAGGAGATGTCTGCATAATTCCTTCGGATTAAGCTCAGCTCCAAGGCATCATGCAGATCTCTTGGCAAGAGCCCGGAAGGAGTTTGCCCTTTTGCAGGATGTTTTTGTCCAACTTAGATCACCTGGTGGCCTCCCATCCTAATGCTAATGAATTCCTGCTTGTGGGGCTTCCCTACAATGCTCAGAGACCGCTGCCCTCTCTGATCCAGTGCCATCTTCCGGGAGGACTCCAATTCGCACCATCCCCGGCAGGGGATCAGCTGGGGATGGTGAGAATTGGGGTCACCTACACCAGGGAACATTAGGGAAGGATGCTTTTCTCGTGGACTTTTGTGCCAAGTAGCTCAACAGAGCTTGCTGCTGCTGCTGCTGCTGCTGCTGGATGTCCTGGGTGCGAAACACGTGGGTGGGGCCTTATTTTGCCCCCCACCTCGGATTTCAATCTGCATACAAATGGGAGATTGAAGGGTGGCGGTTGAAGATGCAGAAGCCCACAGGTGCAACTTTGGGTGAAAGCAAAAAGAAAAGGACGCCCGTTTTGCAAAGTAGGCCAGGAAGGCGGAAGCCCTATCTAGAAGAGAGGAATGGCCACCATTCGCTTGCAATGCAAAGAAGGAGGGCAAAGTAGCTGGGATGAAGCCCTTGCTGGGTAGCTCCAGGCCCCCATGTTTCCATGAAAAACAAGTTACAACAGCATTGCAAGGTAGGCCAGGTAGGCGGCAAAAATGGGGTTAAAAGAAGCTTCTTCAAAGAAAGCAGAAACGCCTCTAGACCTTTCTAAAGTCTATGTGCACGCAGCGACCATATCTGACCTCAGAGTCACACTTCCGGGTTCTTCTAGCTCCGTGTGTATCTGCTCTATGGTAAAAGCCCTGCCGCGCGGCCTTTTGGCGTCATCAAGCGAAGCTCTTTCCCGGAAGTGATTTGCCCGAGCGCACGGGCGTAGGTAGCCAGACTCCCCGCCGGTTGCTATGGAAACGGCGGGCTCTGAGCGCGCCTTCGGGCCTCTTCTGGGGCGCCCCGAAAGTGTCTGGCGGGCGGGGAGGTCGCGGGACCTCTTGGGCATCCGCTTGCGGAACTCCCTGCCCCAGGAACGGGCCAGTTCCCTTCCAGGCACCCCCAAAACCCTTCCTCCTCATGTTTCCCCCACAACAACAACCCTGTGAGGTGGGCTCGACAGTCCGGTGAGGGGACTGGGCCAAAGACACCCAGTTTGCGATAGTTGTGGGGTTGCTTGTGTGTGGTGATTGTAGCCTGGCTACTGACTAAGAAAGATAAAAGGCGAGGGAATATATGGTCCTCGACTTACAGTCAGAATTGTTACGCGAGGCATTTGTTCAGTGAGTTTTGCCCCATTTAATGACCTTTCTTGCCACAGTTGTTAACTGAATCACAGCAGTTTTTGTTTAGTAGCACGGTTGTTAAGTGAATCCGGCTTCCCCATTGACGTTCCTTGTCAGAAGGGTGCAAAAGGGGATCACGTGAGTGACCCTGAGACACTGCGACCGTCATAAATATGAGTCAGTTGCCAAGCATCTAAATGTTGATGATGTCACTATGGCAATGCTGCGACGTTCGTAAGTGGAAAACGGTCCTAAGTTTTTCAATGCCGTTGTAACTTTGAATGGTCACTAAACGAGTGGTTGTAGGTATATGGACAATTGGAGGAACAAGGAAAGAGCTGATACTTCTCTCTTTTGCTATTACAGGGAAGCCACCCTCGAGTGATAACCATGGACTCCGCCAGTCACCCGTCGACGGGTGAATTAATCCTTCTGGCAACCAGTTCGGCCGTTACCGCAATCCTCTATGCCATTTACAGACACAAATCGAAAGTTGCCGACAGTCTGAAGGTGAGCGCCGGGGCTATTTGGATCCTGGCTTCAGGCAGCTTTTTGAGACCCCTGAGCTTGTTTTTGTAACATCTGCCCTACTGGCTTGATTCCAACTAAAGCTACAGGAACTGTTTAAAATGAGATTTATGGTAGGCTAACACTGTATATTTGGGGATCTTCAAAATACCAAGTCCCCCAAAAGAAAAACAAAGAGATCATTTGAAGATTTTAAACACCTGGAGGCGAGCCCAGAAAAGTCACAATCTGTGCCAGCATTCATTTGTACGTATGATGACACAAATGAGTTTAAAGGAAGCCCGGATCTACCACTCTGGATATTTTGTTCATGCTCAGAAGTTGTCTTGGCAAATGCAGTGAGGTGGATGTCTCTAAAGAGGGGAGGAGGCCCCACCATTGAGAGGGCCTCCTGCCCTCTCAATGGTGGGGATCTATTCTGACATGACCTCTGATATTTATAATGTCACTACCAGTTAGTTTTCTTCCGCTTTGCAATTTGCCAGAGAAATATGTTCCGGGAATGTCTGAAAACTTAGGCAATCTCTTTGCTGTGATTCAGAGGATGTTGTTGTGAAATCTCTTTTTCTCCTTCCTTCCCCCAGGGGGCTAAAAAAGTCACCCTGGATCAGGATTTAAAGAACCTGCTGATGGAAGCCCCGGGGAAGTGTGTCCCCTATGCAGTGATAGAAGGTACGCCTTTCCTGTGGGGTATTTGTGTAAGTGTAATTGTGTATTTCCACCTTCAGAGTACATGTGCGCCATCTTTCATTGGGGATCCCACTGTAAGCATTCACTAAATGGGTCTACAGATGGTTGACCATTGGGAAGGTTGCTGGCCATTCACCCTCCTGGGTGCTCTCCTTCAGATGGGCAGTGGGGCTTCAATTTTTGATGACCGCCTCAATGTCCCTGGAAGCTGCTCCACCCATCCAGAGGGCCGTTAGACTGCTCTAAACAATTGGCCTGTGACTCATCCATCGCTTTGCTGGCTTCTGCAGAGTGGGTGTCTCCCTCCTTCCGGTCACTGACCACTGACTCTCCTGCCCAATCAGGTGTGGTGCGCTCCGTCAAGGAAAGCCTCAACAGCCAGTTTGTGGACAGCTGCAAGGGGGTGGTCCAGAGGCTGACCCTTCAGGAGCACAAGATGGTGTGGAACCGGACCACCCACTTCTGGTAAGTCCACTCGCCGCATTTTGGAAAGAGGAACTTGGTAACTGGCTGATGAGAACCACCATGTCAGTGTGATTATTGTAGCCTGAAGTCTTGTAAGCTACCACATGAGAACACCAAGATTTTAAGAAAGGCGTTTTTTTTTATTTCTGAGACAAAGTTTTGGGGGTTCACAGATGTTATCTCCAGGTGCTGTGGGAACATTTCATGATTTCTCAGAGGTTAATTTATGGTAATAAGAACTATAAAAACATTCAGTTTCTTCATATATATGGAAATGATCAAAATGTTCAGCTTCTTGTTTAAGTTCTAAGTGTTTTGGCCTAACCTAGGCATTGAAATATCTCAGTGTTTTTCCATTTATCAGTTCCCCGTTAATGAATTTAATGTACATTTCACTGTTTTTTACATGTATTGGTGTTTGGCTGCATTCTGAATTATGATTATCGCGGTCATTATACCTACGTCTTGCTATAACTGATGAAATGGATTTCAGTTCTCTGCCACGCTAAATTTTGTCAGTTTTAAAAAGCTGCCTGGCTTTTGGATCAAGCAGTCTCGTTCCTCGCATTTCCTTTTCCCTCATGGAGGGAAATCTGAAACTTGGGATCCAGGCTGGGAAAACAATGCAGCTTCCTCAAGGCCGACTCAGTGCAGATCAGGGGTGTCTGCCCCACTTTGCATGGCATCCCTACTTTAAGCAATCACCCCAGGCATTCAGAGAAGATGGGAGCTGTAGTCCAGCAGCAAAAATTTCTAGAGATTTTTGACAAAGAACTTGACAAAGCCTCTCAGTTTTCCACTGCATGTTTGTAGTGGGAGGCGATACACGAGGCGATATTTTATATCATAAAAGGAGAGAAGGGAGAGACACTAAAAATTGTGCAACAATGGTGTTTTTCATTTCCCCAGGAACAACTACGAAAAGATCATCCACCAGAGGACGAACACGGTCCCTTTCGATCTGGTGGCCCCGGGGAGCGAGGGCCCCCCCGACGTGGCTGTGAGGGTCCTGAAGCCCCTCAGTGCTGCGGAGCTGAGCTTGGAGACCGTCTACGAGAGATTCCACCCCTCGGTGCAGTCCTTGACCGACGCCATCGGCCACTTCATCAGCGGAGAGCGACCCAAGGGGATCAAGGAGACTGAAGAGATGCTGACCGTCGGGGCGGCCCTCACCGGGATCGGCGAGCTGGTCCTGGACAGCAGCACCATCAAGCTGCAGCCCCCCAAGCAGGGCCTGCGCTACTGCCTGAGCAACCTGGGGTTCGAGACGCTGCTTGAGCGGCAGGAGTCGAGCGTCCGGTTCTGGAAGGTCCTGGCAACCCTCTGCGGGCTGGCCAGCGGCGCCCTCCTCCTCTTCGTTCTGCACAGACTGTACCGGTGTCAGCGGGAGAAGCGGCGGCTGCGTCAGATGCTGGAGGGCATCGCCGCCGGAGGGGACGTTACCAACGCCTGCGTGGTCTGCCTGGGCAACAGCCGGGCCTGCGTTTTCCTGGAGTGCGGGCATGTGTGCTCCTGTCTCAAGTGTTACGAGGCCCTGCCCAGGCCCCCCCGCTGCCCCATCTGCAGGCAGCTGATCGCCAGGGTGGTGCCTTTGTACAACAGCTGAGAGGCGATGTCCGCTCCCCTCAGGCTGCTGTAGGAACTGGTTTGAACATTGCTGCGTAAAATGGGGAGCGGGTTTCATGGGTGTGGAGGGGGCTTAGCTGTAGCTCTTTGCGCAGACTGACAAAGCCAAGCGAGGTTGCTCCCACACTCAGTCTGGGATTGAACTGCCGGCTGTGGCTTTGGTAAAAATGCCAAAACGAAGGTTCTTCTCCTCTCTTTGTGCGTGTGAATAAATCGTATTTAGATGTTGCCTGTTGGAGAACTCCCAGTTTCTGTTTCTGGGACTGTGTGGGGTTCACACTTTTTTTACTTCTTAGCGCTCTCTGTGTTTGGCCCTGAATCTTATTTTTAGTCCCATTTCCCTGCCCACTCAGGTCCCAGGATAAAATGGGGTTGCCCTGCCCTTCCTTCAGGGGCAACTCTGGCTATTTTTGCCTCCAAAGTATCTTACATGGGTCGGGAAAAAGTTAGAGGGAATTTTGGGGGGTATTTAAGGAGGTTGGAGCCATTGCTGTGTTAGAAATGGCTGGATAGCAGGGCACAACCTCCTCGGAGTTTCAAACCCGGAACTGAATCTGTTTCAAACGGCCTACACACCCAACCTGCAGAGCCCAAGCACGCAGTCACACTCAGAGGCGTGTGCACGCAGAAGGGGCATCTGGAGAGTTCAGAAAAGAAGGAAAATAAATCTGGTTAAATGCTGTGAATGTGCCTCCCGCCTGATCAATATTTATCCCTTTTTGCGTGACTAAAAACTATTTCACTTGGTTGCAGTTTCCAAGTGAGCAGGTTGCCGCATGCCTCAGAAGGGAGCTGGCGACGGAGGTTCTCTGCTTTTGGTGGAATCTTCTGGAGACCGTTAGGGGGCAGTCTCGTTCTTGTGGTCTCTGCTGTCTCCATGCACCACTTTCCCTTGGTGCAGGCAAAGCAAAGCAAAGCAAAGCAGCCAGGAAGCTGGCCGGCCAGCTTAATTTCTCTGCCCGGCCTCACCCGCTGCATGGCACCTGTTGCCAAGTAAGCAAATTCCTTGGTGCACCTGCACGCTGCCAGTGGCGCCCGGGGGCCTTCAGCGCACAAGAATCGGGGCTGCATCCAGCTTAGAGACTGACTTAGAATAACTTTATTGTCACTTTGAACGTACACTAATTGGCATACATTCAAAATGAGATTTCGTTGCATAGAGCTCTTAAAGGGTCACCACCTCCAATTGTACGCTACATAAACATGACAGGATAAATACATAAATACAAAATTATGTATATATACCCACATAATTGAGGGTCTATGACACAGAGAAACAACCCAGTCTAGTTATACATGTTTATGGCGAGAAAAACGAATCTGGTGAGTTTACCAGACGGATGTCGTAGGGAACAAAGTTGTTACAGAACCTGGTAGTATGATTAGTTACCGTATTATTTGCAAACCAGGCGATGTCCCCTTCATTGCCGGTGTAGAAGAGGATCGTCCCGGTGTCTCTCTTCCAGTGCTGATCTGCGATGAGGTAGCGTTGCTTGAACGTGCCGTCTTCAGCGAAACCAAAGTGATCGATCTGAAACAACAACAGGGAAGAGAAAATTTAAACCAAAAAAAAAAACATTACAGAAGACAAAAACACAGGTACTCCTCAAATTATGAAAAAAAAAAAAACCCCACCAAGTGAGCCCATAAATTAATGCTGCCGAGTGAGTAATTTGTTAAGTGAGCTTCGCCCCGGTTTAGGACGTTCCTTGCCACGTTTGTTAAGTGAGAGGAGAGGAGAGAAAAGGGAAAAGGGGAGAGGAAAGGAAAGGGGGAGAGGAGAGGGGAGAGGAGAGGAGAGGGAAAGGGGAAAAGGAAA
>JANHGD010003403.1:35240-46375 GCA_027560375.1 Imantodes cenchoa
ATAAGACGCACCCAAATTTTCAGCCTCTTTTAGGGAGGAAAAAGGTGCGTCTTATACTCCGAAAAATACGGTATATAGTTCTATATATAGTAAATTTCCTCCTCAAGGTGGAAACTTCCCAGTCCATGTGGGCAGATAGTTTTTTAGGATCCCATTTCCGTGAGCAGTGAAAGGGCTATGAAAGCATGAAAGCATGGCTTCTCTGAAGCAGTCCCTTTGCTTTGGAATGCCTGACTGCCAGACACTAGGCAAGCGTCTTATTGGTTTTCTGCAGAGCTATTTGTTTCAACAGATGTTTGAAGGCAGGTAGGCCTTCAACAAAAAGAGGCTACCAATCATTGCATTATAAGCGAAATATTTGGTTTACTATCATTTAAAAAATGTCTTGTTGAACATTTAATGAGAAAATACATTCTTGGATTTTCAAAAAAGCACATCAAATATATTTACTTTGGTCACAGCGAAACAGAGGAAAATCTACCAAGAAACGAGACGTACTATAACGTGTGTTAGCTTTATTAATATGAAAATGTGATTATACTCATGGCTTTTGTTAATCTCAATTAGCATTATAGAATGTCAAAGCGCACAGATAACTCTATCTTGAGAATAAGGATGATGGAAGAAATACTGCCCGTGTATCCATGCTGCTATTTTGTCACAGACAAGATGTCAAGCTAAACACCCAGCCCGCAGTTTCATCATTTGGTCATCCATCCAATCTCATCAATTGATTACGACAGTAACACATGTCCCCTCTAGCTAAATGACAGCAAAACTGTGGATTGTAATCATAGGTCGTCATCTAAGGATATAGCCATTAAGAATTGCCTAGTATGGTAACCAGAACACCTCTAGCATAACTTCCAGCTGCTAGATGTTACTCTAATTTAGAAAATCAAAGGAGGTAAGCATTAATAGTAATAAGCTATAATGATACACTCCCAAAGTACCAATTTATTTAAAAAAATCCTCACTACAAATGTATGTACCAAATTCTTTCCAAGTTTCAACTTTATTAAAATGTACATTAAATCTTTGTGTTTTTAACACCTGTCACTATTAGAGGGTATATGCTGTCATTGTACACTCTCATTATACACTCAAAATGTGCAATGTTAAAAGAGCTAAAATGGAAACCTTCCAATGAGCTTCTAGTCATGACTTCAACCATCTTGTACATGGTTGCCCATTCAAATAAGTTTCTATATTAGCCAGTAGACCTGCTCTTCAGTTCATCCCAAATACTTTTCATCACAATTTCTTAATTAACTAGACTTGTTAACAAAGTACTCAAAATAAGCCACTGTCAGAAAATGTTCACTGAGATAATTCCTACATGTACAATTTTCTCATCATCCTGACAGATAATTTTTTTCTTAAGTCAGTTGTTAAGTCACAATTTTAAGGGTATAAATGTTGTCCAGGAAACAGCACCTTCACTGAGATTACTACTTCAGTGTAATGCCGCCAATATTTTCACCTGTGATGGTGAACCTATGGCACGCGTGCCACAAGTGGCATGCAAGCCATATTGGTGGGCATGCGGGCTCAGGTCCGGCATACACGCGTGCACCGGCCAGCTGATTTTCGGGCCTTCTGGGCCCACTGGGAGTCGGGAAACACGCTGTTTCCAGCCTCTAGAGAGGGTGGGGAAGGTCCCTTTTTTGCTTTCCCCAAGCTCCAGAGCCTTTTCTAGGAGCCTGGGGAGGGCAAAAATGGCCTTTCCCACCCCCTGGAGTCTCTCTGGAGGCCAGAAATCGTCTGTATCAAGTTGGGGGGCGCTTCATCCAGAGTTGGGGCAAAACTCTCCTGCCTGCTGGCCCCCCCAACCCAAGGCCAGGAAGGGGTTCCAGCTTTCCAGCGGAGGGAGGCAGCATTCCCCATTCAACTTTCTCTCCCTATATGGTGCTGTGGAACCAGGTTGCCTGTTGGGATGTTCCATCACCCCCGACGGGAACCGGGGGTGGGCAGGGAGGCACAAGGCCCAGAAAGGCCAATGACCCAGTGCATGCGCACTAGACAGCTGGTCTTCGCGTGCACATGCATGCCAGAAATTGGAAAAGGTGGCTGGCGCGCATGCGTGCGTGCACCAGAAACCAGAAGATCATCTGCTTTTCTGGTTTCTGGCACGTGCACACTCCCATTTCAGCACTCAGATTTGCCGAAAAGGTTTGCCAACACTGCTCTAACACAGACAGTCACAATTGTTCTAAGGATCCAATTTTAAAGTGATGCATTGTCACTTCAGTTCATAGGACTTTCCTTCCTATGTGATGAATTAGGTTGAAATACAAAGTCTAGTCACTGAAGTAGGCATCTGAAGTTAGATCTTCCTAAACAACTACTATATTATATGCTTAAGTTTCCTATTGCCACTTCCAATTAGTGTAATAATAGTCTTGGAATTGGATAGAGAATCAATCTGACTAAAGTACAACAATTGTTCCTGTAATTTTCCAAATCCCATGCCTCAAGACTAGAAAATCTATTAGTTATTTTAAATGCTTGTGTAAATAAAAAGGTCTTCAGAACAAATTAAGTAGAAGGAGGATTCCACCTGTACTACTATGGTAAAAATAACTTTGGGCAATGGATTAGCAAATGGAAATTGAAATTGAAATGGTCAAAGTACAGTTGCAAACAAAACTAAAGAATCAAATTTGGAAATCATATAGCATCTTGCACATCCCAAACTGGAAGATTAGACTATAGAGAAACATTTGAATAGACATATGCACGCAGAAGGAACAACATAGCAAGTTAGCAAGTTATGTGAAATGAGTCCCAAACTTCACAAGTGATGTATGTTAGACTTCAAAGTTGAGAGAGAGAGAGAGACTGAGAGACAGAAAATCTCCAATGTTTGTAAAAATAAAATGTGCAAACTATGCAAAATTCAAAGCACTGAAGAAACCATGCTTCAAATCACAGCAAAGGTAATATGAAAGATTGGGTTTAGAAATCATCTATGATTTCTATCACAAAGTTTTTCAAACTTGACAACTTTAAGATAGCTCGAGAATTCTGCGAGTTGAAGTCCACACATCTTAAAATTGGCAGGATTGAAAAACACCGGTATAGCATTTCATAAACCTGAGAACATAATGTACAGCACCATTCAAGTAATTATTTGCGTTCACATTAGCTCCTTTGTAATAGCATAATTTATTATTGATATTTTACTTTAGAAGTATCTTATGCCAAATTAATCTACTTTCCCTATGTATTTCGACTTAATGCTTTTTATTGTCTAATGTTTACTTTTAAACGATCTAGGGAAATTACATTATGAACCAATAGTAAATTTAAAAATATTATCAAATGAAAATAGGGAAATCAGCTTCCTTTTTTATCCACTAAATACAAAACAATAGGAACTTCCATTCTGGATAAAGGATGTTGCATAGGTTTTTAAAAAATATTCCATAAAGGACACAAAATGAAAGCTTGCAGAAACATGATAACGAAGAGGAACTATATTAGAAGACAAAGAGGAGAAAGGTAGATATCACCAAGGAGCCAAAAAAAAATAGGAAAGATTCTTCAGACAGTAATCATAAGTTTATTTCCTCATGTTTAAAACTTCCTTATATACACTATCATGCTCAGCATATTATAATCATGTTAGGTTAGCTCAATTGTTTCTTCATAACTAAGAAAAAATTACATTGTGATTGTTCCTGATGAAAAGTCAGAAGTCACAGGAAAATGAAAAATATCAAACCAAGTGATGATTTGACAACAGAAAGATATACTTGTCAATGGTTTTCTTACGTACAATTATCAGAAATATTTTAAGTGATAAGAAATTGTATGGGTTTGAACAATGTAAGACTGAGTTTGAAATGAAACTATGTACTAATGACGATCATGCTATTGCTAAAATGTATAAACTTTTGTTGAAACATGAGACAGAAGAAAAACAAGTGAAGAAATGATAATATGGGCTAAAATTTTGGCTACAATATACAAATGAATCAATGGAAAAATATGTTGTTGAAAGGACTGAAATTTACATTATGCTTGAACCTTAAATTTTTATAAAATGATGCATCATTGATATTTGTCAGCAAATACTCTCAAATGTACAAACATTGTTCAAATTTTTTACTTGAATTATGAGCATGAAAGCATATTGTATCATGTTGATAGACATATAAAAAAGCCAAAAAATTGATATAAATATATACATTAATTCAGAAGAAATTAAGGACTAAAATATAATTGAAACTAGTGGCACTTTTATTTTCGACTAATAGGCAACTAGAAAAAAGTCATGGAACTCCTTTTTTAATAACAACTTCAGCTAGAAAGTGGAAAGGTTCAAAATTACCCTCAATGAAGGAATGGTTGGTGAAGATGAAGGAACATGCAGAGATGGCTAAATTAACTTCTTTTATTAAAGACAGTATCTACATTTATGGCTGACTGGAAACCCCATATAGACGTTTTACATCAAATAGAAAAAACTGTGTTTATAACTGGTGGTTTCGATGATTGTGGGGGAAATGAATAACAGAAAAAAGTGGAGGTTTTTTGGTAATCATAAAGCGAGAGATAGCATTATAATCATATTTGTATTTTCTGTTTTATTTCTCTCTCTCTGTTTTCTTTATTCTGTATTAGATTATGTTAGTTTCTTATGATATATATATTCCTCAAATCATTTGAGTATTACGCACTACAAAGTATCATGAAAAATCACAAAAGAGCACCATATATAAGGCAAAGAAATCACTGTATGAGTTTCCAGCATTACATCTGTAATGTAATCCCATCATGTAATTCCACATGAATAGAAGACCAGGTGCTTGCTCTTAAGAAAGTTAGACTGCTGAATGTATTAGGTTGAAAACAATATTCATAAAGTGAAGGAAGAATAATGAATGTCTCCAGTGGATAAAATTGCATCAAGAATGAAGGAAGCCTGGAGTATATATTTGTAAAGTAGTTCAAAATAAGACTAAAAATAAACTTGATTTATTCACAGGACTAGAAAAATGTCGAAGCTGTTAACAGACGGAACTGGTACATCATACACACTGTTTAAATGAAAAGGTTATTCACAACCTTATGTGCCTATGAATGCATCTTGCAACCATCTAAGGAGATCCAATATGAATCAGTTTGATTATTGGTCCACTGTCCTAAAATTAATATTTTCACAATACCTTATGAAAGCTGCATTTAAAAAGTCACTAGTTTGATTCAAGCATAAAATTTCTATGCTAGCAAAGCATAAATTAGTTTTTATCTTCATGTTATTGTTTGCTTTTCTTGAAGTGCATATCTCTCTGATTCTTAGGAGTCCTTGGTGCTCTCTGGCCTTGGTTTTTTTCTTGCAGACATTTCATTACCCAAACTAAGTAACATCATCAATGCTAGTAAGGAGTGAGATTTGCTCTCACTTTATATTCTAGTAGCTTGTTCTGTCAACGTTGGTGGGAGTGGTCTTCGACTGTAATGACTGCAACAGCCACTATGCAGGACAAACAGGCAGAAAACTGGCAGAACACATCCATGAACACCAATTAGCAGTCACAAGACATGATAAAAATTCTTTAATTTCAGAACATATGAGACAGACTTAACCAGTGTTTCAAAAGGAAACCGTGACCATCCTAGATCGAGCCAAGTCCAAAAATGCTAGGGAATTTCTAGAAGCCTGGCATACTGACAAATTATCCATTAACAGGCACACAAATGTCTATGGACATTCTCAATCATCCGGGTTATGGTTGTCTCAAAGATGCTTTTTCAAAAGGCAACTGGATTATGATTTTCTTGAGGAAAATGTTTCACTTCTCATTGAAAAAGCTACTACCCCACCATTCAGTCAGGACTGAAGAAGCTTCCTGGATGAGAAGCGAAATGTTTACCTCAAGGAAAAGCTAAATCATCAGCTGTGATACAGGTATTTTTCATAACTAGCACCAATGACGAGAATGCTCTTGATGGTTCTTGTATAGTATTAACCTACTTGTTCTAGGCAGGATCCTTTATCCTAGAAAACTCTATGACCAAAGCCCTTTAGCCAACAGATTAAAGTGTACTTTATAAAGAGCTAATGTCTTAGGATACTAATTTGTTTTCAAATTGCTGAGTAACCTGCTCTGATTATATGCATGTAAGCTCACATTTGGTTCTCCAATTTTCATAACTTCAGGCAGAAGGTCCCAAGACAAACAACAATTGTATTCAAATTATTACAATTAACTGAATACAGTTAACGGTTTAGTCTAGGAACCTGCCTTATTCAGGCCCTGAACCATATCACTGGAAAACCGTTACAAAACATGTGTCAGTGCCCATCTCTACTGGCTTTTAAGCCAATTTACAAGCCTAATTTGTTTCAGCAAGTGACACATGGCTTTTCTTATCTAGAGGCAAAAATTAAGAGAGGCTGGGTCTGGTCAGGGCATAAATGGAGAATACCAGGAAATTCCAGGCGTCTAAGCCAGAGTGGAAATTGAAAACACATCCTGAAAAAAGGCAGTGGCAGATGATATTCATACTGCTGCAAAAGAAAAAAAAAAGTATGAACATACTCATGAAATTGCTTGACATGCAGGTCAACTGCAAGAAGACATCGTATTTTAAAAATGTTATGTGGTCCTCTAGTAAAGTTATGTTTTAGAGGGACCACAATATTTTGGACTTTTAATCTTTTGAAGCAGAATACTTTATTATCACTGGCTCTTTTTATTTAAATGTAATGTTTATAAAGCTTAATTGTTGTTTGTTTTATACCCAAAAAGACGAAAAAAATGTTTAAAATGTAAAATATATACACATTGTACCACTGTTAATAGCTAGACTAAAATGCACTGTCATCTCTCACAATATACATCATTAAAAGATCAGAAATACAACACATGCCAATATATATTGTCACCTAGCACAACAGTTCTATCTTTTGAATATTCACAGTAATTAGGCTTAGAAAACAAGTTTCCACTGAACCCAGGCAAAGGACCAATAATTTTTTCAGGCCCTATAAGATGTCCTTGGATTTTCTGTGATCTCCCCCAATGATCTCACGAAAAAACACCAAAATCTCATAAGCTATCGTGTAGGAGCAGGCGGGGGAAGAAGTCTCAAGATGAAAATCTAGCAACATGATAACTCTGATACAAACATGAAATAACTTTTTTTCAGAAATGGAAAGGTAAAGAATGAGCTCATCACCATTCTGTTTCATGAAATTTAAGGGAAATTGAATGCACAGGGACTTTCCAATTATATGAGGAAGAAGAATACTGATTTATATATGAAATATGAATCACAAACATGAAAAGATTAAAAATTCTCTTTTCACATGAATAATAGTGAATATACAAGATGAGATATTTATTATGTCTTTCATAAGATTAAACCAAGCTTGTTTTCCTAGCTAAATATACCAGCATACTGTGACAAAATTCTTGTCAGGCTTGGTTTCAGAATTCAAGTTTAAAATAATTTTATTATTATCTTGAGTATATGTTAGCTTTATCAGATTTGCACATATCCAATAATCTTATTTCACCTCTTTAGAAACAACACATAAATAAAAATGACACTGCTGATTCAAAATTGACCTACTTTTTTTCATCAATGGCTGCAGCTAAATCATGAAAGAATTGTTTTAATATAATTACAGGATAGACCAGTGACGGCAAACCTTTTTGTAGCCATGTGCCAAAAGTACGCATGCTCACACCAGCACTCCTACGTGCCAGCACCCATAATGTAATGTGCGCCAAACTGCGCATGCACGTACACACTCCCACATGTATGCCCCATGTATCCACATGCTCCACACTGCGCATGCGCACCGCACCTGCGCCCCACACTACACATCCACACGTACACTGTGCATGCACCCCCGCACCCCATTTCGGATCAACCTTTGCCGGCGTGAATGGCCTGCTCCTCCTCCTCCTCCTGCCAGCCTCGCACTCCAGGCAGCAGCAGCCAGCCAGCAGAACTGAGGAGGAGTGAGCTGCCCAGCTTGCTGCTGCTCGCACATAACCCTTGGACCAATGCTCTGCTCTGGACATGAGCGGGCACAGCCCAGCCAGCGTAGCCCACCCCTCTCAGGGACTGCAAGCTGGCTTGCCTGCTCGGCCTGGCTTTGCCCGGATGCTGCCATTTGGATTCTTTTACCTTCTATGCATGCATTTCACCCCTGGTTGGGAGCCAGACCGAATGGGGGAAGGCAGCTTGTGGTCCCCGAGAGGGGTGGGCCATGTGGGCTGGGCCGCGGTGCGGCAACTGCCATTTGGGTTCTTTTACCTTCTGTGAATACGCAGAACACTTTGCGCATGGGCAGAGGGTAAAAGAACCCAAATGGCAGCATCCAGGCAGAGCCTTGCATCTTCATGGCTATTGGTTTTCTGACCACCAGCAGGCACGCCTGAACCGGGAGCATTTCACTCCTGTCTGACTCCCAACCTCCCCACCAGCCACTTTTACCTTATGCGGCGGTGACGGCCCCTCCTCCTCCTCCTGGCCATACTTGCAGGCTGATAGCACAGCCCAGTGGTGCCCAAACAGGGACTGCACACTTTTACCCCAGCGGCACCCAGAGCAGCCACAATCTGCCACCTACTGCACAAGCGCCAATAAGCAGCCTCACCCACGCTTGGAGGAAAAAAGAGGAGCTGGCCGAGCACCAGCATTGGCGGGAGGGCTGGAAAGGTGGCCGGTTTGCCTTTGTATCTCATGCAACAGCAGTAAGTCAGGCATTGCAAGGGTTCCTGAAGCCACCCAGCAGTCTTCGCCCTCCTCAACCAGACCTAGGGAAGAAAGCAGCCTCCCGAGTAACGGTGCAATGGCTCGCAATCTCCGAGCCACTGCGCCACACAAAGTACCACACCATGCACCCTAGTTTGCAACTGCAGCCCTTGATGTTCAGGACAAGTCCCTGAAATTTGCCACGCTGGATGCTGCTCGGAGCGCGAGGCTGCCCGAGTTCACTCCTGCCTCCCTCTCCGCCCTGCTGCCCTGTGCGCTCAAGCCGGCCGGTCGCTCCTGCCCTTCCCCCTTCAACTATCGCGGCTGCTCTTCTGGAGGTTCGCTTCCTCCCCTCCCTCAATGACCCACTTCAGACTCATGCCAAATTAGGTGCAGGGAGGGGGATGGTAAAAAAAGAGGTGGCTGCCGGGCACACAAGGATTCCCAACCCTTCTTTTTCTCCCTCTGGCATTGAACTCGGCCGACTTGCTTGCTCCCAACCACGCTTGGTTACCCTGTTTGTTTTCACTTAGCTGCCCCTGAAACTCATAGAAATCCAATGTGGCTAGGGGAAGGAGCAGCAGGCAGCAAATACGGCCCTGCTGCCCCGTACACACGATTGCTCCAGCCCTTCCCCCTTAAGCTGCTGCTGCTGCTCTTCTGGAGCCTCACTTCCTCCCCCCCCCCCCAATGAACCACTTCAGACCACATCAAACTCGTGCTAAATTAGGTGGAGGGAGGGGGATGGTAAAGAACAGGTAGCAACCAGGTGCACAAGGATTCCCAACCCTTCTTTTTCTCCCTCTGGCATTGAACCCACCCAACTTGCTTGCCCCCAACCATGTTTCCTTACCCTGTTTGTTTTCATTTAGCTGCCACTCGAACTCAGGTGCATGGGGCAGCATTTGCTGGCTGGGCGGCGGGTGGAGAAGCTCCAAATGTGCGGCCTTGCCTGGGCTCCTTCCCACTGGGAGCCACGGTTCCCTGGCCAAAGGCTGCCAAGGTGGGGGGGGCAGAGAGCGCTGTCACTGGCTGGGGAATGCTGGCTCTCAGCAGGGAGGAGCCCGGGCAAGGCCACACATTTGGAACTTCTCTGGCTGGCGCATGACACTGCCGAGGTGGGGGAGAGAGAGACAGCTGCCACCGGCCGGGAAATGGTGGCTCCCAGCGGGGAGGAGCCCAGACCACAGGGTAATCTATGCAGTTAGACCACTACCCCGCCCTCACCAGCTGCTCGTCCACCAGTGCTCCGGACAGCCTGGGCCGCACAAGAAGCCCATGCAGGCAGGGAGGAAGGGAAGCCCACCTTACCTTGCTCTGCTCCCTTAGGAAGAGACCGCCGGGATCGCCTCTCCATATCTTTTGGCACACGCACCTGTTGTTGGTCTTCGCACACGCATGAGTGCCAGTAACAAGACCAGCTGGCCAGTGTGCATGCACACTCTGGAAACAGGAAGATCATCTTCCTGGAGCAAGCATGTGCAATGGGCAGCTGTTCTTCCTGTTTCTGGCGCGCCCGTACGCATGAAAACCAGCTGGCTGGTGCACCGGAACCCGCAAGAGCAAGGGGTGACGGCTCCATGTGCCAGGAGAAATGGCTCAGCGTGCCACTTCCGGCATATGTGCCATAGGTTTGCCATCATGGGGATAGACCAAATACTTCTGGTAAAAAGATTCAACAAGGGGAAAATCACCTACACAGTGTTTAGTAAGATTTTGTTATGGTGCATTGAATAGCTATAATATTGTCTCACTACTGTTATTATTTCCAAATTTATCTCCCACAAGTTTTTTATTATTCTTAAATAGACCCAATTACAGCCAGAATTCAAACTGGCATAGGGCTATACAATCCTGCTTATTTTCAAATGGAGATTTCATTTATTTTCAATAGCTGTAATTAAGCTTAGCTGAAGTTAAATGCAACAATTGGACTCCTTTTCGTCTCTTTTTAACATTCCACTATTGGTCACAATGGAGATCTTCTAAATTGCTTAAATATCATTTTTTCTCACAGTGTAGGCAACAACATTCCTCACTTATGTCACTCAATATGTTTTTAATCAAATTATTTTAATATACCTAGGAAACTTATTTGTTGCAACTGTAAATAATATAACAAAATAATAGGAAAAGAATCACAAGATGCCTTCCAAAATTATCTGAAACTTATGGAAAGATTATTGCTTCTCAGGAAATTTTTTTCATAATTATATTCATGTTTCTTTACTACAATTTCATCAGAACTGTCACTATATATAGTATCTATAAAACCAAAACGTCTTTGGAGGTTTCCTATACTGTTCAATGACCCAATATAAATAAATACTTTATTACTGTCATTGTATGTGTATACACAGTATACTCATACAACGAAATTCACATAATGCCCAAAGACCAGACCCAACACACAT
>JANHGD010003403.1:92168-104424 GCA_027560375.1 Imantodes cenchoa
CCTGTAACATTGTTGTCTCAAAATTTCATCACCATAAAACAAGCAAATTGTAGACAACACTGATGAATTCTTGATTTCTTCACAGGGAATATATGTAACTGCAATTCTCTAAGAGAGACAGTTATTGCATTAAATTTCAAATATTTCTCTAAGCACTACTACATTTGATTAAAAATATGTATGGATACGAAACAAAATTATAATTAAATTCTTATCTTAAAATGCCTAAGAATTTACAAAGGTCGTATTTATCCAAACAATTACATGGTTTGCTTTAAATGTTTACCTGCTTCGAACCTTCTTTAAGGATGAACTTTTCTGGAAGGATTCTTATTGTATTCGGATCTATGACACTTTTTTCATTAATGTTTTCAAAACACAATGCTTTTACATAGGCAGCCCGGCAGCCCGTATTTTGTACAGAGAAAGTAGTATGACTTGTTTTACCAGGTGCTAAATCAAGCAATCCTAATATATATCTGTTAGCATGTTTTTTAACATCTTCTAATCTCACGTTGCTTTTTCCTCCATAACCATACAATGGTATCTAAAAGAAAAGGGGGGAAAAATACAGAGAGTTAATTGAAAAGCAATTCATACTGCTTTTCATTTGCTTAGTTCAAGAAAAAGGGGGATCCTAAATTATGAAAGTGTATAAAGATCTTCAGGTATACCCACTTACCAAGTTAACAGAGTGTTAATACTATAAAGATTAAAAGTACTTAGTGGTACCATGTCTGAAAGATTGCCTTCTTCTCTATGTACTCAGCTATTTGCTCCTACATACTGTATATACTTTATATTGGAGGGGATTATCAGAACATAAGAAAATTCATATTGTATGAACAAGGTCCGTGCTTATGACACTGTATATAGACCATAAATAACACAATGGTAAATCAGCATTATTTTTAAAACCAGATTAATTAGATATGAATAGTATTTATTGTTATTTTTTATTTATTAAACAAATATAGCTGCCCAACTCACACATAAGTGACTCCAGTGACTTACAATATTTTAAAAAATCCACCACATTATAAAAATCTGTAAAGAATCCCAGCCCATCACTCAGGGCAGCAACAACACAATCAAATCAGCAACTTGATCTTTGTTAAAATATGTCTGCAAAAAAAGTCCTGAAGTGGCATTTAAAGCTCTTATATCTCTGAAGCCATACTATATTTTATCTGCACTTTTTTCTGCTTTTCTTAAGAAAGTTTATAACTGTGCCATTGAAACAAATATACAGTTTTACGAGTCTTGTAATATGAAGTAATACATATTTTAGCACAGATGGGGATTATAATTTCTTGAGTTCTCATTCCTCCATATTAATCAGAACAAAAATATATACTCCCTCTGTCAGGAAACAGCAGCCAGTGTATTACAATAGTGCAACATGGTCAGAGATTGAATTCAGACAGGCTAAATAGATTATGTTAAAAATAAATTTTAAAATTTCTAGATAACAGTAAATGTAAACACTCAAAAGTACACTGAAAAGCCCATAATGACAAGAAATGCCAGATGTTTAAGGATATTTTGTTCTCTTATAAATGAGAAACTGTGGTAGTATAAGTTTATTCTGATCATGTTCTAATTTTTTCCCAATTTAAATTTCAATATGTATCATCTAAATTTATTTCAGAGCTGAAGAAAAACAATGTAGTAAAAATACTTAAGCATCACATTATAAGTAGCGAACTTACAGTGAATTTGATTCCTAGCTGACATAGAACACCAAGCTGTTTCATTTCCAGCTTTGCAGACATGCAAGTTAAACGATATGGTGTAAACATTAGATAGATACTATAATCATGTTTTGGGCGGATCTTGATTTCGCAGTTATTGTATACATAGTCTCCAACTTTCAACTACAAATGTATAAAGGAAAAAAAATTCATACTAAGTTTACCTGAGTTAAGTTCTCAATAAATAATTTGTTTGAAATAATTTGTACAGTTCTATAAATTAAGACAAATCATTCTGACAAAAAAAATCTCTAAAATCGTATTAGCATCAGTTCAAAAAATCTTGATGGATGAAAATACTTTCCATTCACTCCAAGTTCTATTTTGTAACGTTTTCCACGTGCAGGCTCAATAGAGTCAAAACAATCTACATGCATTAATTTTCTGAAGAGGGCTTTCTTAGAAAATGACAATACTTCCCTAAGAGATAGTCTTCAGAACTGGCAATTACTATACTCAGGAATGCTGGTTTACTCTGACAAAATTAGCACTAAATATTTTAAAGTTGCTTAACATTAAATAAAACCAACATCTTTTTCAAAATTTTAGTCTTGAATCATATAAAGCTTTGTAATTTATTCATATTTATTGACAAATTCTGCTGAATTCAATGACCATAAACCTTAGGAATTACCACCCTGTACAGAGAGCCTCAGCTTGAAAAAAAACTATTATTCTAAACTAGAGTTATTTTATTATCACAAACAAAAATAGCCTCATTTCCAATCAGATTTATTTACCATTTTTTTGTCTCACCTGGAAGCAGTCTTGATCCGGACCCCTTATTAGCAATCTTAACTGCTGAGAAGTTGATGAAGAGTCATTTCTCAGAATTAGTTTCTGTTGCCTAAAAATTACAATAACTTAACAGTTTATGGCAGTTTATTTATACTAGAGGAAATGTATTTTGAAAGAAATATATTAAATCTATCAAGAAAGAACTACATCACTTGGAAACCAAAGCAATCACCAATTTAGTTGTTAATGAAGTGTCGGGTTGTATTTTATTACATGAAGTATTAAGTTACTTAGCTTTTCAAAGATTAAATATTTCAAATATAGATCTGCAATGAAATATAGTTGGGCTTTATAAGGCTTAGCTTTTTGGATGCAATTAACAATTAATTTGATAAACAAGTATTTCACTATTAAGTACTGTAAGTACTTTATTCTGCACCTGCTTTCAGGCCATCCATTTATTCAAGGTACAGTTTAATAAAGACTCACAATTAAGAATATGTTAGAACATGGAGGATAAAGTTGTACAAATTATTCAGACCTTACTTTCTTCATCTTATTGAACAAAGCAATTTTAGTGGTGTTAATATTTCCGAAGATTTTTGAACTCTTTTCAATTCCACAGAGTGGATTTTTATGATATGCTTAACTAGGTCACAGATGGGGCTACAGATAGTCCTAGTTTAGTGACCACAATTGTGACTGGCAACCTGGACGTTAAGCAAAGCAGTCACTAAATAAAATTGCAACTGTTCTTGTGTTCTAACTTCAGTTTTCTTTTGCTTTACAGACCTGCAAAGATTGTAAATGCAAGGCTTGGTCATAAAGTTACTTTTTCATCACTGTTGCAACTTCAGATGATTACTAGACAAGGCAATAGTTAAATGAGGACTATCTGTACTATGTCATGTGAATAGCCAAACCTAATCAATATTATAATTGTGGAGCAAAAATTTTGGGTTAAAGTGTCCTCCTCCAATCAGTTGAGATATATAAAGATCAGTTCCCCAAGACAAAGAATTGAAGTTAGAAAAGACAGTATCACAATTACAGAACTAATGTATTGTTTTGCTTTCTCATTAAAAGCTTACATGGTTCTTAACTTGCAAAGATTGTCAATATATTTTTCCCTCATGAGTGAATTTGCAGGATCCTGCCTAACTATCAGAATGATTCAGAAGACATGAGCAGTTTTTCTACATTTTACTTTCTTCTTTTTGAAGATGTGTTTGGAGGTGTAAATTATGCTGAACAGAGATCAACAAGACAGATATTGTTCATAAAATAGGGAGAAAGGGGATTGCTAGAAGGGAGGGCAACAGCAGGCAAGAAGCTAGTTTGTGTGTGAACTGTATTTTTGTAAGTGTAAATTGGAATTTTATATTCCAATATGGTATATTTTGATCTAGTTACATTTGGTCAATGTGGTATTTTTCACTCAAAGCTTTGCTACACATGCAATTATAATTCAAAGACCAAATATTCGGACTACCACATTCTATGGTAGGTGGGCGCAAATAAGACTCCAATATTCTCACAAATATACTAACAGCATGTAAGAATCTTCTGGTAACAGGAGTAACAGATAGTTGTATGTTTGGTAGCAACCTTTTCTGTGCAATGTCAAGGCATTTTCTCAGAGGAATATAGGACCTTAAGCCATGTATACGTTAGAAAATTCTTGCTTTAAGGTTTCATTTATCATCTCTCAGTTAAATAAACTGATTAAAAATGTGGCTCAGACTTTATAAATCAATAAAGAAGCATACACTGCTTACATTGTTCTTGACACTTACACTGTTCTGCCAACCTGTACACCTCCCCATATCAAAAGCTGCTTGTTGGCAAGAATCGGAGGAACTTCTGGATTGGAGCACTTTTGTACCAATGGTTTGTTCTCTTCCATTGATACATCACCTTTCACTGTTACTTTATATTCTGGCCCAGATGGCAAAACCATTATTTTCACAACACTATTAAAAGAAAATTATAGTTAGATGGGCTAGAAAAATAGTATTTATTTAATATCATTATTTTAAAAAATATGCTATATTACCTATCTGAATTTTTACAGTTCTTTGGACAAAATTCAATAGTTACTTCTTGTTCTTCTTCAGGTATAAGAATCAGATCCTCAGGATTGATAGATATAGAGTTATCTGGCTCAACTGTCTAGAAAAGAGCAGAATTCTTTAGAGAGAAATATTAAAATATAATTGTACTTATAACTGCTGTGAAGAATATTTGAAGCCACTTCTTTATATCTTTTTTAATTTCTTTTTTCTATTTTTCTCATTTTTTTCTTAGTGTACTTTTAGCTTTTTTTTTATATCTCCCCTTTTCATCTGCTGTATTTTTTTGCATTAATTCTTATAATTGTTGTTAAATATTTCAATAAAAATTGTAAAAAGTGGCACAATACTATTACTATAGAATGGGTTTAAAATTGTTTTAGTTTCATCAGATTAACCACAGGTTTTGATTATTACTTTGTCATATACTTTATCTTCAAAAACTTAGGGGACCAAATAAATTCTAATAATAGTCTATTTAATATAATAAACAATTATATTAATCTCATTCACCACCTCCCTAAATAATTTATCATTTTAAATTAGTTCCAGGAATAAAAAAAATTAGAAACCTACCATGATCTTCAAATTAACTTTTATATTCCCAGCATTCTTTAATGGTAACTGCTGTTTTGTTGATGATCCTATTTTTGCACACATATATAACGTCTGGAAAAAAAAGTTTATACATTACTATTAGAAAACAAATACAGAAATAATCTGCGTTTTGTAAAATGATTTTACAGAATACCTGTAGGCCCTTAGGAGCATATATCCTAGGGGTTCCAGACCTTGCACTCAAAGGTATACTTTTTAAAACATTACCAGGCTCCGGACAATCAATTTCCACATCAATTCTTGCAAAGTACTCATCAGCTGGTCCCAAAGAATCTGAAAAAGTTCAAGCATAAAATCTCATTTCTCATTGTACAGTCAGCTTTGTCCTCAAATAGTTCATCATATAATCATATATCAAAATGATACCATTTAGAATACCATTACTAAAATGACACTATTTAGAATATCACTTAAAATATCCAGAACATTTATTTATTTATATGGTATTGCTTTCAAACAGGATAGCATTGAACTAACAACAAAGGACAAGGTTATGGGATACTCATTCCCCACCCCATCTAAATGAATATGTTCTAGTGGCTCCCCTCTATGAAACCACTTGCCTCACACATCTGATCTACCACTATCTTCCTGGGTTCTTGCAGGACTGTAAAAACTTAGCTATTCTAACAGCACTGTTTTTGTATCTTTTTTTCCCATTGTATTTAATGTATCATCCTTTTTCTAATCAGCTTAGCACTGACATGGAATGAAATGCCATAGAAATCCCAATAATACAGTGAAACTCTGAATAGAAGTATTGGATATGGGCATGTGCTTAGTTGATATAGGTATAATAGGCCATAGAAAGAATTATGAAATGTGTGTAATCCATTCCCACACATTCCTGGGGTGCTGTCATGTACCTTGTTTACAAATCCACCCAGAGATATGACCAGACTGCCAGAGAACAGATACAGCTTTTCTATGGAGTTCCCCTTTTTATGGAAATTGTTCATTTAAAGGGGTATATTTGGCTACCTTTCATGTTTTGTTTTATTTTTACTCCTTCAGATATATTTGCTTCCATTCATTTATGATTTAAGGCAGGGGTGTCAAACTTACGGCCTGCAGACTGGATGCATCACGTGCTGGCTCCACCCCTGCTCGGTTTAGCAAAGGGGGAAAAAAGTCTCGATATGTCACATGACGACACAAGTTTGACACCCCTGATTTAGGGTCTTTGCTTATTACTCTTGCTTTGATTTATCACTGGCATAAGTTTTTTTAAGTTACTTTTCAGTTGTTTAGAATTGTAGACTTCTTTTTAAGATATATTCAATAATAGAGGTTTTATCATATCATTGTTTTACAGTGATTTTTTTTATTAATCATGGCAGTTGTTAGATTAGTAACCCAGCTGTTAAATGAATCTGGCTCTCCCATTCACTTTGCTTGTCAGAGGTTTGCAATCACATGACCCCATGTGCAACCATCATAAATATGAGTCAGTTGCCAAGCATCTGAATTTTGATCACATGACCATGGGGATGCTGCAATGGTTGTATGTGTGAAAAATTGTTGTAAGTCACTTTTTTCAGTGGTGTTGTAACTTTGAACAGTCACTAAACGAACTGTTGTAAGTCAAGGACTACCTGTATTAGTTTTAAGTCCCTTTGTGCATAAGGAAAGTACTTTTTTTTCTCTGTGCAGAAAGACAGGGAGCAATCAGTCTCTGTCTTCTTCAGAGAGTAAAATAGCATTCAAACTCCTTCCCCTCAAAAGCAGTAACTATACCAATTACATAAATTTGGGCTTAAAGTTCATCCTTTCCCCATAAATGGTGCATTATATGAATGTGTTGGAATTTCCATGCTAGGTTGGTCAAACATTTTTTAAAAACAGATTTATGTTCAGTTAAACCTAGCCACAGGATTTTTAGCATAATTTATTTTAGAATATAGCAAATCTGTACCTGAATATGTGCACTTGTTTGGTGCACGAAATTGGACCCATACTACTAAAACATCAGGATCCTGGAAAGGAAGATACTGATATAGAATTAAGCATTATACAAAAAGTACAATTTTTAAAAGTATTTGATAAAAGGTTAAGACCTCAGAGAGCTACATAATCTTATATGGAACCATTATTTTAAAAAACTAAGCGACGATGTAATAAATCTTTATAATCTTAAACTATGTGAGAATATAGAAAGTACAAATATTCTTTTTTTTAAATATACAACCTCTTAAGACACAACCAGGCCTACTTTCTTAGATATACTACTAGATCAAATTTGTATCCCCAAGTAGAACAATTTTGTCTACCTACAACATAAAATTATGTTGCCATAGTTTAACATAACGCATTTGCTCTGTGGCTAACAGTTATACACTTTTATACAAATGAATAACAGTATTCTAGTCTCAACCTACTTACTTGTGTATCACAGCTTGCATTCATTACATGAGAAATAACAGATGGAGCTGCTAGTTGAGAAATGTTGTAAGAGGGAGCAGTACTTTTAAGAGATGGATTTACTGGTTCCTTTGAAAATGTGAAACAACGCCATGCTACAGCATTCTGAAATAAATATTTTTTACACACTGTATTAGACACAAGGCTTTATTCATGTTCACTATTAACTCTTTTACAGTCCATTGTTTTAAGTTTTATCAATGGAAATCTTTTTGTGATAATCTGTGTTACCAAATGCCTATTTTTTATCATTGGAAATTTTGAAATCTATATTACTCCTTTTTAAAGGGGCTAATATGTATGATTATTAGCACTAACTTTCTTTTAAAAAGCTTCAGTTTAAACTATATATGTATTTTGAAAAGCTAGATTGGAATATGAGCATGCCTTTAAAATTGGAGGAAGAAACTTCAATCAGTACTATGCAGATGATACTGCTTTGGTATTTGAAAATACAAATGATCTGTAAGCACTAATAATGAAAGGAGCATAATGAAAAAAGAGGAATCTGATTAAATATAAATATTAAATCAATGACAATAAATACAACAACCAGTCTTAGAACTGACAGTGAAGATAATGAAATGGTAAAAAGCCTTTGACTTTTCAGTTTGATTATTAACAGTAAAGGAACTAGCAGTCTCTACGTTGTAGACTAGCGCTTACTAGAATAGTAATAAAGGTTTTGGAAAGATAACCCAGCTACTACCAATTGGGGTTTGCTCATTTTGGAACAAAGTAAAGTGAACATTGTAATTTCATCCATGATTTGCCACATAATTTTCTATAAAGACAACAGTGAACCTAACCTAACAGTCACTAATTTCAGAATCCCCATGAAGGGACAAAATATTATGCATATATAGAGTGTACTTACTGCATGAATAACAAGCCTGACCGGCATTCTAGCACAAGTTTTATTAGTTAATTTCAATGGGAGTGCTTTCCAGCTGCCATATGGCAAATCACCAAAATCAAGAGAATTTGTTTTTCCTGCTTCCACCTAAAACAAAGAAAAAAGAATCGGAGATGGGGACAGAAAAAGGACTTACCACTTTTGCAGAATGATTGTTACCATGCACTTTCACTCAATCAGCCCTTCAAACTAGCATGTGTCAAAAAATATGATATGCTGACTTAAGCCAAAAAAGCTTCTCTTTTTATACACACAGTTGTACACAGAAAAAATAACTGCTTTATTAACTTCAATCCATAGACCAATATTAGTATTGATTTTCATTTTTAAGTATGCCATAAATTATTGTTACAAACTAGATATTAAAACTCTGTATCTTAATTTTTACCTCTATATCAGGATTTTCAGCAACTGCATTCACAACTACCCTAGATCCTAAAGCCTCTGCCTGAACAATGATATCTGGATCTGCAGAAAATGGCCAAGAGGCAATATTAAGTACACACTGGAATACTCCAGCGTGACAGGGTAAAAAGAGCATTTTTAGTTCTTCTGCAGCACAAGGTCCTATGACAGTTTTGCTCTTAAATAGCAGGCATCTGTGTTTCAAAGGGTCCACCTATAACGAAAAAAAAGCACATAGGATGACAAACCATTTTCAATATAATTATGAGTCATATATATTATAGACATAAATAGAAGCTAAAATCTCCAACTTGTATGACTGTGCTGCTGATCACATTAATATCTTCTCTGCTTTTTGGCCTGTGTTATATTGGCCTATACTTTAAACAGGAACATAAAAGCTTCATTATAAATATCACATAGATGTTTGACAAAGAATCATAACCAATAGTTGGGAATAGGATATGTAGAAGACAAGACTGATATAATTTCACAATGACATGGTGAAATTTCAAGTTAAGAAATCTTTCTGAGGCTACAACAGAAGCTATAGCTCCATTTCTAATTGTATTTTTGCTCAATTCCTGAGCACATACAAATTACCTACCTTTTTTTAAATACACTCAAAAATTCAAAGTAACCAATGAGCCAGAACTAAGCTTAGCTACAGGAAGCAGACTGTCTGTACAAACAGACATGAAATTAAGAAATAGCAGCAGATTTCCTTCAGTACCACCAAGAGCAAAATAGAAACAGCAAAAATGGAATTTGATGGCTACTGAATAGATGCTTCCTCTTAATGCATATGTACAATACATCCTTTTTGTAACTGGCAACCTTCTACAAAGTTACGTAAACGAAGCTACATAGGTTTTGTATTTGATATTCTGACAGCTCAGCAACTTAGCAATTCTGTCTGTAATGCAGATGTATAGTGCATATTTTTATGTTTGGGAACTTACTGAAGGTACATTCTTAATAAACGCACAAGAACCAATACCTTTTAACCTGAATAGAAAAGTATCTGTTTGTTTAATAGCAGTAAACCTGCCAACTAAGTATGTGAAGAATTAACCAGCTTGTAGTGTTATTGAAGTTAATCTTCTTGACTGGAAGACATTAAGGTGTGCTAAATATTTATGCACAACACTTTATCAGCTTATAACTAAACAAATATAAGAATAGCACAGTCAGGCCATAAAAATTGTTTTTTTGTCACAAGATTTAAAAAAAACTGATGGAAGAAAAAGCATATTTTTGACTTGTGTGAAACAAAGTTTTAAAGCTCAAGGAAATTTAAAACCTAACTAAATTCCACACACTCACAATGCTACTAACAATGAACAGCCTCTAAGGCCGCACTTTGGTTGCATTGTTGAATAACAGGAAACATGGCTACTTCAAAAATGGCCTGCACTGTGAAATAGTTTATTTAACCTGTTATAAAAATATAAATCAAACACATAGATCTAATAAAACTATAGCATACGGTGACATTTATTGGGTCTGTGCAGTGGTGAAATCCTTTTTTTTTTTTACTACCAGTTCTGTAGGCTTGGCTTGGTGGGTGTGGTGTGGCTTGGTGGGCATGGCAGGGGAAGGATACTGCAAAATCTCCATTCCCACCCCACTCCAGGGGAAAGATACTGCAAAATCCCCATTCCCTCCCCACTCAGGGACCAGCCAGAGGTGGTATTTGCTGATTCTCCAAACT
The DNA here is from genome assembly GCA_027560375.1 of Imantodes cenchoa. NCBI lineage: Eukaryota > Metazoa > Chordata > Lepidosauria > Squamata > Dipsadidae > Imantodes > Imantodes cenchoa. The sequence continues at coordinate 102,807 of JANHGD010003403.1, forward strand.
ACTCAAAATTTCCACTACCGGTCCTCTAGAACCTGTCAGAACCTGCCGGATTTCACCCCTGGCCTGTGTCTTCATTTTTGCAGTGAAGATTGAATTTAAAACATCTAGAATAAATAAATAAAATTAATAAATGTTATACTTACTGTATTTTGTACATAACTACAATAACAAATTCTCATTGATGCAATTCTAGCATATCCAGACAGTAGCAGATGGATAAAAAATGATATAGTTTGCAGCCTATTGCCATTTAAAAAAAATGTTTAAACAATTTTGAAAATTGCAAAGTTTGCCATTTCATGATCACATTAAGCTCTGATAATTGCTCAAAGAAATATTATTTAACTACATCATTCAATACCATTCTACTCATCCACAAAATATTAATTGCAATGGTGATTTGTCATCTGGAAGCTAACTTCACTTTTCATGTATTCAATATTTTTAATTCAATTTCTGTTCCATTTCTTTGATAAGAAATGAATTTAGTTTTTCTGTCAAACTGGAGAGATTATTTTAGCACAGTAATCCAGTAATGTTCCAAGTAGCTTCCATAAGGAATAATAGAATAACAGAATTGGAAGGGACCTTGGAGGTCTTATAGTCTGACCCACTGCTCAGGCAGGAAACTTTATACCATTTCAGACAAATGGTTGTCCAATGTCTTCAGTGAACAGAGAGCCTGCATCTATCCAAATATTTTGGCATCTTAACCCCGTATTCTTTTTTAAACAATTAAAATTAATGATTAATAGATCATCATACTTAAGGTACTTAGTTTTGTCCCAGAGAGATGCTGGGTCCATTGCATCTGGTGTGTAGTACAGATTAGACACATAAGATGTGGAGATCTCTCTAATCACTTTATTGATTTCAAACAGTTGCCATCAGAAAATCATGATATCATTGGATATATATATATCATAAATATATATATATCATTGATGAGCAGTTAAAACACAATCAAAAGTCATTGTTGTTGTGAAAGAAAATACGACTTCCTCAGTATGTTATCTATTCCTGTTTCAGGCACAACCAAATCCTGGCTAATTTTGTTCTTCAGGAAAGGTTTTACTATTTTCATTGTTTGCTTCTGACTGATAAGACAAGCTGCTTTCAAAGGGAAGGGGATTTAGCCTAGTTATGTAGCTCACCTACCTATTTTATACTGAGGAGGTAGCAAAAGTCAATCTGGGGCCAAACAGTATTGCTTCTTTATTTTAATTCTAAAATAACTATTCCATCATTAAAACTATCAAATCTAAAATGCAGCATCCCAGACCACATCAGATGACATAAAAGAGAGATGGAAAATGTTTTTGCTAGTATCTACACGACATCCTTCAATATTACAGAATGTTCATTTCCAGACATGCCTTTAATTTCACAACAGAAAATGACAATGGTGGAGAGTTGCAGCAAAGTCTTTTGTTTGGAAGGATGGCCATCCATTCTATAAAAAGGACAATGATAAATTGTGAAGACTGATGAGTTTCTAAGGACTTTAATAGGGAAGGGAAGGGAAGGGAAGGGAAGGGAAAGGAAGAATAGAATAGAATAGAATAGAATAGAATAGAATAGAATAGAATAGAATAGAATAGAATAGAATAGAATAGAA
>JANHGD010003404.1:41616-57088 GCA_027560375.1 Imantodes cenchoa
TTTTGCAGTATCCTTCCCCTGCCACGCCCACCAAGCCATACCATGCCCACCAAGCCACGCCCACAGAAACGGTAGGGAAAATTTTTAGATTTCATCACTGTATTTACTCCTAATAGATACACACGATGGCAAGCAGCTAGTTCCGTTGTTTAATAGGCTGTAAGTAAAATTTCTACATTAACAAAATTTATACGTAATCAACAGAATATAGCAGCAAAGAATCATAGCAATAATCTGAGCTATGCTTTTCTTCTTTAAATGGAAGTTTTAACCAGACATTAAGACTCATTAGTTTGGAATACTAGTAAGGCTTGCACTGAACCTTGACAGTACTTGTTTCTTACAAATTAGCTCAACTTTGTTTCCTTTAAATCTTGCTTTCATTTCACACCAATTGCTTCGGACCAAGAGCTCTGTTTTTAGGGAAAGAGAGTGGGGGGAGGGGATTGGAAATAAAAGCACCACAAGAGTGAAGGGGAAAGGCAGGCTCTGGATTGTGGACTGCAAGCCTTCCCTGAGCCAGGATGCCCTCCTTGTTCTCATTCTTCCCAATCCCTTCCCTTTCCACTCCCAGATCCTTCTTCCCTCCCTCACTTCCTTTTGCTTGAAGCTCCTTTCAGGGTGGGAGGGAAAACCAAATAAAAACGGGAAGGAGTCAAGGACAGAAAATGGTGCATGGCTGCAAAACAGGAGGAGGGCATTTTCCAGCCACTTTCTGGGACTGAAAAGTTGAGGGGACCAGTAGTGGGTTCCTGCCGGTATGCCCAGATTTTTACACAGCTGCCGGTGTCCACATGTGTGTGTCTCATCGTGTTATTGTGCTTCCTGCGCTTGCACAGGAAGCAAAATCGCGCGAGGAGATGCTTCCTCATGTGAGATTTTGGCATTTTTTTGCTTCCACGCATGCACAATAACGCGATGAGACACACATGTGTGGACACCGGCAGCTGCGTAAAAATCCGGGTCTAACGGCAGGAACTCACTACTGGTCCTACCCCCACTGTGCCCCGTTCTTCCGATCCATCTTTATAGGACTTGGTTTCTTGTCCCAGGATCACATTCATTGATCTTTTCCAAACCAGTTGGTTTGGTTTCACTGTTTTTTCAAGTGCAATGTGCCCTTGAAGAACTGGCTGCAAATTTGACTGTGGAATCTGACCTGTAGTGAAACTATTAGTAATGTGAAAATAATCCTCCTTGGCATTCCCCTAATCTACAAGGAAGCTAGAATCAAATAAGTAAAATAAATTTAGAAAAGCTTGTTCTTGAAGTAGCCATCTTGACTTAGGGTAATTGTTGCATTGTTTTCAGGGTGTTTATAGATCGGTCGCTTCATGGTCCCTAGAATTTTCCCAGGTATCAGTGACAGGTTTGTGACTTCTTAGATCCTCCTTTCCCTCTTTTTTGAAGACAGGGATGTTTGTGCTTCTTCAGTCACTAGATCAGCTCTCCAGGGTTCCTCAAAGGCTCAACCAGACCATCAACAAATTTCTTCAATACCGTAGAATGCTATTCATCTGGCTCTAGAGATTGAAACTAATTCGAAGGAAAGAAGCATTCTTGTCCAGACGTGTAATATTTGGTTACAGAGTGGGAAAGGTGCTATTGGATACAATACAGGTATATTCAGAACTTTTCCTGGACTGGGAGATGTGTTTGAGTTAGGAAGATAGCGACAAGGAGTCTAGGTAAAAGAATCAAGGAGCTGCCCACAGTTAGAGCAAGTAACACCTGCTCTGAAACATGTTTTCTGCTTTGGATCCAAATACTGCAGACTACAGGTAGTCTTCAACTTACGACTGGTAGCTTGGCAATTCTTCAAAGATACAATGGACCCCCTCAAAAGGTTCTTAGAACCAGTTCTGAAATTCTGATGGCTGCCCCGCCACATGGTCAAATGACTGCATTTCAGATGCTCAGCAACCAGACCACATTTATGGCTGCTTGCAACATTTCATGGTCATATGACCCTAATTTACATTTTTGCCTTTTTGGCAAAACTATCCCATAAAGAACAATACGTTTGCTTAAAGACCACTACATCAAGATCATAAAACGGATTCATCACATGAGTCACCTGCTTTACAACCATGACAACTTACTTCCATCATGGGCAGTCTTCGTTACAGTCATAAGTTGAAGACTACCTATACAGATGAAAAGGGGAGGTAATGTTCAAAGATTGCTATTTCAATCAATCAAGCTATTTCAATCAAGTGCCGGGAACACATTCTGTCCTCCAGTATTCAAACTATTGTTTATGTTTTCCAAAATTCATCCCTGATGCTTTCATTATAATAAACACTGGTGTGTAAAATGAAACCATCACCAGTTTGCAGATTTCCTCTTTCATATACACCCACAAAAAATTACAGTAGATTATAACAATTAATAGTTGCTGATATTTAATCCTTTCAAAATTAAAGCTACATATTTATTTCCCTCCTAGTAGATATTGAAAGAAGACTGTACTAAATAAGTATGCATGATCTTTGGAATAGATCTGACAAATACACTTTTCTTTCATTAATTAATTTAGGGGATTTTCTATTTACTCGACTTGGGTTCCCAATCAGGTAATCTTTATGCCATAGATGCACCCATAAATATTGATTTCGGCTGGCCATTACGGCTTTAGTCAATCAAAGCTTTCACATAAAGTTTTTTTAGAAAGATAGAAGAGCAGTAGACTAGAATAACATCCTCAGACTTATCCAAGGAACATGCAGCAGTCACTGCTAGTGGTAAGGACAGTATCTGTCATTTTTAGTAATGTTTGACCCACTATGCAAAAAGGACAACTAAAGGCCAGTTTTACTCAAGCATGTTCATGCTATTTTATACATAAGCTAATATTGCTAATCTAGAAACAACCTTGCAAGCCAGCATACTGTTGCCCACATCTCAACAATTTATACAAGCATGTATTATAATGACACACATTTGGGATCCCGCCAATCACCTCATGTTATAAGGAATGGGCCACATGGATGCAACTGGGTCAGTTCATTCTCAGTTCATTCTAGAATTAATGAGAGATGACCAATTCAACCTACTGGAGTATATTACAGTAAATACATCTTAACTTTTTGAGGTATATTAATTGGTACTGAAATTACCTGGTGTGTGAGTGTGGGTGTGTGTATTTATGACAACAATCACCTTAAAAATATAACATGACATATGCTAGATCAGACCAAAGGTTCATTCTGTTTCCCACCATGGTCAGTAAATTATACTAAGGAAGCACACAATTAGGCCAGCAATATCCCATTCTGGTGGTTGTTATCCCAAATGGGTATTGAGAAGCAACTATCTGACTGACACTGTCCTTACCATCAGTAGTGAGTGCTGGATATCACTTGGCTTAACATATAATAACTGAATTAGTTCTGGAAATGACACAACAATGTAGGTATTAAAGGATAATATTAGGTCTCATTTCTTTATCAAGGAGAAATCAGTCCTAAGACAGACACAGGCTTAGGACCATGCATTTAACTTTTCTGATTAAAAGTAGAATATGTGTAATTTGGAAGAGATAGGTTTAATTGATATCATTTTCCCCACCCGCCCTTGGTCATGACTTGCCTCTTTGGTGTATTGTAGAATTTAAGATCTGTGAATGGAAGCAAACCTTTGGGTTATGTTATTTGTTCTGGTGCTTCAGCTACATTATGAGCTAAGAGAATAGAGAGAGGTAGCAGGCAGGCAGGCAGGCAGGCAAAAATCACCTTTGACTTCCTATCAGCAGCAGCCACCATTCCCAGGGGCTTTGTTGGAATAATTCCTGCTGGTGGAGGGGGGTACATAAGCATTTCTCAGAGCCTGCAGTAGCTAGACTGTCATTCCCCAAGTCTCATAAGGCCTTGATCTGTCAACAGTCTTAAGGTAAGGATCCTTATGAGTTTTATTTGGATGTTGTTACAAACTTTATGTTACTCACAAGCCACCTTGGAAGGCATTGCATTGCAATAAATAAAAATAATGGTTCAATGGCTTTTTTTTTAATCCCCTCTTAAAATAGATGAGGATAGAAGGACAGCCTTTCACTCACAAATCTGAGCTCGTCCCAGCATAGCAAAACTATCACTTATCACACTGCTATTACCCCTGCTAATAGCTACGCATCAAGGCCTCAGCGTTTCACCACCATCCTCCTCCTTTCAATGTGTTCCTAATGAACAGCAAGGAAACAGTTCGACAAGGGCAGCCATAAAATTAGTGATGTGGTAAAGTTCATGGCTCTGTCCATAAATTTCATTTTCAAAGAGGCGAAGCGTGAGATGAGAGGCCATAAAAGTGGAGAGTCAAAGCTCGCATTTGATTGAGGTTTCATCTTTGTTCAGAAGCGCAGGCTGATTCTGTCCACTGGGCAGTTGCCATGGGGATATAACAACAAAAGAGAGTGCAAATATGTGAGTCCCTACCTTGGCACAGATAAGGGAGCAGGAGGCTTGATCATATTCTATCCGTCATAGCCATATGCGGGAGCCCAGTTTTATTTATACGTTCATTCACATCAGTGATATAAAAATGGAAAAGTTCCTCTTCAAAGTGAATATTGCCTTGGGCTGTTAGTTAAAAAGACAATCAATAAACACTAATAGTTCAAGTACCGTAGCTAACAATGCCTTGTTGAGGCAAGTTATAGGAAACTGAACTATTAAAACATCACTGAGTTTTTTCGTCCCAAGCCATCTGGCCTAGATATAATGTGGAATTTATGGGGCTACCATGGGAGTAGAGTACTATGCCTACTGGAACTGCTACTCGGCTTCAAGAAAGCAAAGATATTCACAGTTCATCTATTTAATCTTTTTAAATTTTACTTTAAACCCACTTTTTAATGTAAAAATGGTAACAGTGCCAGTGGTTCTTTACTTTTAGGTAAATTTTAATTGAGACAATAGAACTGGGGTTTAATCAATATGAAACAGTTACTATCTGTTCAGATTGGAAGCTAAGTGTCTGCATCCCTTGGAGACCTCTAAATCCAGTTTTCCTCCTGTGCACAATGGCATTTTCTAGGCAACTGAGCTTAGGAAAATTAAACTAAACCCAAAGTTAACATCTTTGTTTGGTAAACAATGGGTTACAGAGATAGAAATATATTTTTCTGAAACAATTTTATTTTACCTAACTGAAGAATAAAGCTTTTTCATTTGTAAGAAAATGTAATTTGCCCCAAAAGAATTACATGCAAACTCAAAAGCTTGTACTATTATTTTAAAAACTTAGCCTGTTTGTAAAACATACATCTATTTTTTTATCATTTCCTTGCACAACTTACTATTTGATTATAAAGAAAAACTCTTTCAAAGTAATTATGTTTGCCTCTTTAAACACATAGATATAATGTTTTTGCTTGCCTATCTTAAGAGTTTATTCTGAAAACTGAGTTTTGTCTGACTCAGGTCAACTGATCTGCATTGTTTGAAAAGACAATATCTGGAAGCAAAGAAATACATAGTCATGTGAAAATGGTAGCAGGATTTAAAAGTTGCAAAATACTGTACAGTACATACTTACATATTCATATACAGACTCAGGATCTGCAAAACTGTTATTATATGCTCCCAATGATAACAATGAGAAATTATGTGGCCTAGTGCATTTTGGACTAAGTATGATGTCCAAGTAATTGCTATAGACAGCCCCAAGTAGGGTGCATTACAATAGTCTAATCAGGTGTTGTTAAGGTAGGTCCTCCTGCCCTTCGTAGAGTCACAACTAATGTACTATGATAAGAAGGCCCCATAAATATGAATACCGTTTGCTGTTCCAGAAGGACTCCTAAATTTCAAACCTAATCCCTAATGGATGATACTTACTCATCAAGAAACAATTCTGACAGAGACTGATTTGATTCCAATTCACTCAATCCAATGATTTTCTTTTCCACTGGTCACCTAATAATAACAGGGATATTTGTTGGTTTGCTTGTTACAGTTTCAATGAAACTAATAAAGGATCAGATTAAAATTGTGACAGGAAAACAGTTTACTGACAAAATAAGAAATGTACAACAAAAGAATATAAAGGAAACTCACAGATTGCAGTCTTCCATATTATTGGTTGGGAGAGTTCATTTGAAGTGATCATTGGTTAATAAGCACTCTGTCATCATTAATGTATGAATATTTATGAATATTCCATCATCCTTTTAGAGCCATTAAGGGAATGGATAGTTTCAAAATAAATGAAAATGCTTGCAAGCAGCAAGGAAAGTTGATGAAAGGAAAATATTCAGCAGAAGAATTTTCTTTACAGTACTAATGTTTGAGAGCGTAAATGGGGGTGTATGAAATATACTGTAGAAACCAGGGGTGAAATCCAGCAGATTCCGACAGGTTCTAGAGAACCGGTAGTGGAAATTTTGAGAAGTTCAGAGAACCAGGTAGCGGAAATTTTGAGTAGTTCAGAGAACTGGCAAATGCCACCTCTGGCTGGCCCCAGGGTGGGATGGGAATGGAGATTTTGCAATATCCTTCCCCCAGGAGTTGGAAGGGAATGTAGATTTTGCAGTATCCTTCCCCTGCCACGCCCACCAAGCCATACCATGCCCACTAAGCCACGCCCACAGAACTGGTAGGGAAAAATTTTAGATTTCATCACTGGTTTACCGTTAATGGACACTGCAGAAACTAATCATCACTCTATTCATATATTTTGGAGGAAGGAAAAGTTTATCTGTAGGATGAGAACAAAAAGGATCGTTGGAATTGTTTGTTCATGCATACTTATGTAAGCAGTTCTCTCTTCTAATTAAGATATGGTCAGTGAGTAATCCACGGGTGTTAACTCGATCTCATCATATGACATCACGTGACGTATCGTGATGTTTTTTGCCTTTGCAGAACCGGGGTGGGCGTGGCCCATGCGTGATGCATCTGACCTGCAGGCCGCCAGTTTGATATCCGTGGAGTAATCTATAGTTTTAATTATATCAAAATATTATGAAGCCCTATTTTTCTTATTACGCACTTCTTTTGAATGCCTTCTCTACTCCGATGTAATGTGGGGGAAATAGATATTATGTAAATTAAAACTGATAGGTAGCTACTGATAGATCATTTATTAATGCATCCTACAGGTAAATTAAGTAACTTGGATATAAATAAAAAGGGAAAAAGAATGAAGATTAGGATAACATTGCTACTTTGGAGGACTTTTGAATGGATTACTGGTTATTTTTAACCAACGTAGAAGTTACACATAGTCCTTGCTTAATGCCCTAATTGGGACAGGCAACTCCATCACTAAGCAATGCAGTCACTAAGTGAAAAAATTCTCATGACTGTGCTAGGCTTATGACCAGTGGTGGGTTCCTGCCGGTATGCCCGGAGCACACAATATTGTGATTGTGGGATGCTGTCACTGCGTAAGTGCCTGCCACTTGCAAAACTAACCTGTTTGGTGAGACAAAAAAACAGCACAAATGTTTGCAGAAGACTGGAAGGCTTAAGGGATATTTTGCTGAAAGAAGGAAGAAATTAAATGATGATTTATGGATTTGCAGATTAAGAAATACATGAATTAAATGACAGGGTTAAGGATCTTGCATAACATATAAGAGGGAGGAAGGTTAAAAGACAGTAATTAAATATTGAAAAAAAAAAGCTTGGAAGTCACATATATTATTCAACTAAACCAACCTATCTTCCTTCCTTCCTTCCTTCCACAATAAATATAAATAAATAAACATTTTTTTAAAGTGCCCCTGCCAGTTGTGTCATGCCTGAATTTCAATGTGACCATGGCAACACCACAATACTAGTCATAAAGTGCAAGTTGTAAGTGCAAGGAGGGTCATTAAGTACGTTTCTCACTGCTATTGTAACTTTGAACGGTTGCTACACAGGGCAGCCATTAAGTGAGGACTACCTTTAAAGAGGTGCTAACTAAAAAGGCAAAAGATTTTAAAACTCCTGTGGAAGAAGGCACTGAAAAATGCAAGGGCAAATTCTGCATTATTAAATCTAGAACGGTTTGGTTATCCATTCACTGATTATCAAATTACACAATTATCAAATCATAACTATTTCTAATTTGAAGACGTCAGAGAACTGATCTGTTGCTTGGTGGAATCTCTGATAAAGGCAAAGATAGACATTTCATTGCCATAGCTAAGTCAGGCTTAGTGCAAGTATGTTGAATATGCAGTTGAAGCTGCTAATATCTGTTGGCCATTGTTGGAAAGCAACAAAAATTCACTGCCAAACCAACTCTATACTAGCCAGGCGTGGAACAGAAGTGATGCCATATTGTAATTTTATGAACCATACCATATGCTCCCTATATGGCTATATGACTGATGTAGAATAGAATATGCCTGGCATGAAATTGACCCCTAGTAAAATGGGCCAGTTCAGATTGGACTTGGAGCACTATAAAACTACACTCAAATGGCAGTTGCTATTTGTAAATTATAGGTCAAACATTTGGTAACTATGCTAATGCATGAGTTGTTTTACTTACGTTAGCAGGCTTTTCCACAATAAAGAAGACTAAAACCTTCCCTATGAATTTTACTAAAGGTATGTATTTTGAATCTGCATTTCAAAGACAGAATGACACATCAGGTTACATCAGTTTTCTAGCCATTGTGGAAAGCATGCAGTACAGTTCTTCAGAATCTTATTTTTGATGAGGGATAGAATACATTCTTGTTAGCAAAGTCACTCTTGGTGCTTCTTATCTAGCACCACTATAAGTATTAATGTTCAAAAACCAGAGTTTCTTTTTTTTAAAAAAAAAAATCCTATTTACATATTTTGTGCCATAATTTATAAATTATGGTTTCTGTATCATTTCTGGCCTACCTACTCCTACTTTATGGATGCTACTTTCTTGACATCAAGAATGCATAGAAAGTGTACAGGCTTTAGAGTTTATATTACAGCAATAATAATTACAACAACAACAACAACAACTGCAATAACAGTGAGGATGATGAGGATTCAATCTCAAATAAAACTGGAACTAGACGTTTTCTTTTCCCAGAAAGGATATTAAACATCTTTTCGTCTACTGTTTTATTTTAGTTCAAGGTAGGAACATAGACTTCTATTGTGCCACTAAGAACTTTAATATGTATTCATTCCCTTTTAGCTTTGCAAAATATTTCCATCGAGATTAACAATGAGCTTTCCTATCTGTGGGTGGTCTGGCTGAACATGTATACTTTAATTATTCAAGGTCAAGGCATCAAGTTGTACACATATGCTGGAATAACTTTACTTTAAAATAAAAATCCCTGTCTTACATTTTCCCACATTTGGCTTAAAAAGAACTTTTGTACGGTAGTTGGTATTTTTGTGGGGGGGCGGAAATAGGGGGATGAGCAGAAGTCGGTGCATCTGGAGAAAGACAGTAACACCTGGCATCGATCCTTAGAGTTGACCAGCAAGGGTTCCAGAATCTCCCCAAACAATCCCCCCCCCCCTACAAAGGGTGTTGATGCCAGGCACCATTTGTGGTGAGCATCCGCCTGCCAATGTTTCAGCCAGAGCAGACAGTGGGCCAGTACAGAAGCGGCAATGGATTTTGACGCAAATCTGGCAGCGTTGATGGTCGCGTCTGCCAAGAATTACGCTGCAGTGATGAGATTGTTTACATCCTGGTGAAGTCCGACGTCCAAGGTCGGGATTCTCTCCTGTATCAGGCGGGGCCAGATTAAAGGGACCAGTTGAAAAATGATGCTGTCATTGAGGCTTGAATCGCCCATGCTGCTGCCTGGTGTGCCCTCTGAAGAGTCTGTTCCGACCGTCTGTCATCTGGTTGCAAGGACTTTTCCGGCTCACCCGGTATGGTGGAGGAAGAATGTAAAACCGCCACCGGGGCATCAATCGATGGTATTTGAAGGACCTTTGCCAGGTCCAGGGTCACATTGTATAGTCATTTGTTGTTGGTAGATGGGTTAGGGCCTGCTCCAGTTTAGGTGAAGGAATGACCTCAGCCTTGGATGTATGTTTCAGGAAAAGCAGATCTGTCATGTTAGGATCTGCCTGTGGTTCTGGGTCTACAACCAGGGGTAAGGCCAGTGGCGTTCTTTGCTTTGTGCAACAGACTTGAAGAGAGTTGGCTGAAAAAGACCCATGAACAATGGTTGATCAGGTAGCATTCTGTCATCGACTGACAGGTCCAGATCTCATGGACTCTCCTCCTCAGAAAAATGGGACTGGTCCTCTCGGGAAGAGATGGGGGACCCTGGATCGGTCGGAGGCCTAAATTCCCCTGGAAGAAGGGAAGCAGTGAGGTGCCTAGAGTGGGTGGACCCACCGGAAGTCACTGAACAGTCATGTCTGGAATGCTGCAGTCCTGCAGATATCCCTTGTCTGATTGCCTCCACAATAATAGACTGCATGGGATCGGCAAGGATTGAATCAGACTCTGTGTGTGACCGGAGTCCAGCTGCCATAGGGGTGAACTTGGCCTCAGGCACCATTCTTACCCTATTGGAAGATTGGTAAGGGGCCTCTACGGAGAGTGGAGCCTAGATATGGGGCCCCAGAGGTCTGCATTGGTATTGGGTACATGGAATTCAGCAGAGAGATCAGCCCCTCAGCTATTACAGGGATGTAATGAGCGGTATTCTGGAGTACTAAGATAGGACTGTCATGTTGCCCTCCCGAATGGCAGCCTTGTCACAGATCTTGCTAAGCGCCTTGTGTTGGCATTTTTTATCTTAGTGGCTGCCTTGGCTTTTTGGGAAGGTGCCTCCCCCGGTTTTGAATGTCTGGAGGCATTTCCGGACCTGTCCTCTTTCGAGGAGGTCTTCTTTCTGATTTTGACACTGGGCTCTGCCTTGACAGTGGCTGCAGCTCAGGACGCCAATTTGATTATTCACTTTTTTTGGTGCCAAGTATTGACAGCGCAGTAGTGGCTGCTGCCACCCTTATAGGAGCTGCGGGCTTATTGTTCTGGGAGGGCTGCTATTGCTGAGGAAAGAGGCTGCTGGTGAAAACGGGAGCACGAAAGCTCTGCAATTACTCAGGAGGGAAAACTCCAAATTTGCAAGTCTCAGACGTGTCCTTTTGGAGCGTGGCTTGTAGCTGCTATAAACAGGAGCACCGAAGCTCCTCTTTTGGGGCTAGGCAGGATTGACCTGAGCCTGGCAAGCCACCACCGAACCTGACAGTCAATGGAACGATCACTCGTAGATAAAATGTTGGGCTTACAGAGGCAAGGTGAGAGCGTGAAAGCTCCGCTGTAGGAGAGGAGCTCCAATGCTCCAGTCTACCTCTCGGCTAGAATAGAAGCAACAAGGCTCCCTATTAACCTGTGGGAGGTGACAGCCTTGACTTCTCCCTGAGCAGCACCAGAGCAGCACCTGAGCAGCACCTCAGATCAAGTGGTTAAGGCAAAGCGCCATTGAAATGGTGGCTTCGCAACGGTCACTTGGGAGCATGAGAGCTCCAGCACAGCTTCAAAAAGTTTCTAGGGAGTGCTCATGAAATGGCATCTCCTCAACTGCCAGTCTGGGAGTGTGTAGCTCTGCTCAGCTGAATCGGCTCCTCAACTGTCACTTTGGGAGCGCAAAAGCTCCCCCACAAACTTAGCAAGTAAGGCAGGCGCATTGGTAAAATGGTGGTTCCAAAACTATCGCTGTGAAAGCACAAAGCTTCTGCTCGACTGAATTGGGCTGAAGCCCCTGTGTCCCCAGCTGTCCGTTCGGGATCTCTAGTCCCTTTCAGTTAAGTGAGACCAGTTCTTTAAGGCACCACTCTAAAGGCTGGGCGAAGCTTTGCCTCAGGTCAAAATGACAGCTCTATTAAGTCACAGAGAAACAGCTTGAGCCGAAGCTCTGCTCCAGTGACTCGACCTGGTGTTAGGGAGTCAGCCAGATAGGTAACTCATGAGGTGAAGAAAGCAGTGAAGATAGTATCCAGGAATAATCCTTTCAATGATGAAGGAATGGTTGGCACATCTATCCAAGCTGAGTGACTGAGTCAAAAAGCTGGAAGGGATAGCAATGGAGGCGAGTCCTCAACAGCTCTGACAGACTCAGTCCAATCAGCTTAGATGACGAGGTCAACCTATTCCTGGATGCTATATCCACCACTATGGAGAATGAGACATTGTGTTCTGCTGTATAAATGATATTATCAAGGGTGATTATGAATACTGAATCAATCATTGGAGCAACTAGTTCAGGGTTCTCTACACCAGGGTTGGCAACTTTCTTCTCTGGAGGAGTCAGAGGCTCTGCCATTGCCTTTTGAGGGATCTGTTATTCTGCCTGTTGAACTGGCTGGTGAAGTTGTCATCAAAATGGCTACAATGGACAATTGAAGGGGATGCAAGCATTCTTTTCTTCTCTCTCGCAGGCTGGGTGAATCCATTTCTTTTTTAGAACCATGGGCCAAATAATATTGGGTGGTGGGCCACATTCTGCCTGTGGGCTGTAGGATGCTGAAGCCTAGTCTCCACTGTCTGCGATTAACTCTGAGGGGTCTTGGACTGGAGTTTTTAAGTGATTCCTAAATCTAAGATCGTCGACAAGCAAAATATATGTTTTTATCACTAATATTACAACTGAAAGATTTTATCAAAGCCATCTTGCATATTTGTGGGTCAGCAAAATTAATGTCAGCACCAATGATACCATACAATTTAGTAAACTACACATTCAGGATTACATAAATAATATTAATTGAATTTAAATCTGTTTACAAGATGTTCCTGAGATTAAATTTCAAATTCAATTACTGTTATTAAGTATAATTTATTATATTTCATATTCATCTAGTAACCTAAATTCTTTGGGTGGGTTACAAATTTATTTAAAGAACAAAGACTTCTGTGGCACCTTAATAATTAACAAATATATCATTGCATACATCAGTGTTTCTCAATCTTTCTGTAATGATAGGCCACTAAAATAAGAAAATCTGGAAAATCTGGGGATCACACAGTAAAACAAGTTATCTCTTCCCTATGTTTAAGAATGTAGGAAATCTAGTTTTTTTGGTGAATACATTAATAATCATACTTACATTTGTGTTTAACTTCCTATCAGCTCCATTTTTAAAGGGCATCTAAAATGAATTATTCTTCCAAATAAAGACATACTTGCTCAGGTATTGTTTTATGTATGTATTTTATAATAACAACCCTTAGCACTATCTTTAGTAATAAAAACCTTTGAATATAAAGAAGCTAGGAGTCCAATGAAATTCCATTTTTAGGTAACCATTGTCATTATTGCTATTTAAAGCTTCTTTTGGGATTCCTGGCAGAGGTGGGTTTCAGCAGGTTCTGACCAGTTCTGGAGAACTGGTAGCAGAAATTTTGAATAGTTCAGAGAACCGGTAGCGGGAATTTTAAATAGTTTGGAGAACTGGTAGCGGAAATTTTTAATAGTTTAGAGAAGCAGTAAATACCACCTCTGACTGGCCCCGCCCCCATCTATTCTCTGTCTCCCGAGTCCCAGCTGATTGGGAGGAAATGGGGATTTTGCAGTATCCTTCCTCTGGCACGCCCACCAAGCCACTCCCACAGAACCAGTAGTAAAAAAAATCGTATCCCACCACTGGTTCCTGGTATAGAAACACAACAACCTTTTAGCACAATATGGACACTCATGCCATGCCCGCATGATCTGTTTGCTATTTTCAATTTTCAGTGCTCACATCAATACTAATCACTTGTGTATTTCAAGAACGGATCAATTTTCTCAAACCAGGAACAAGGACCTTTAACTCTGACTAGCAAGCTGATGGGTGAATGGAGGGTTACATGGGCTGGGAGAAGACACAGCTTGGGTTTGGTTACCTATCTGGTACTAAACCAGGGGAGGCAGTAGCTAAGTGGGTAAGTGACTGTGATCTGACCAAGCAAATGTCAGTGAAGACCCAGAGAAGATAAACAGAGATGGTCATGACTTCAGGGAAGGATGTGGTGAATCCTTGGTGGAGTTATGTCAACCACCAATGATTCCTGTATCACAATTTCAGAATCACTGGCTTAAGTGATTATTATGTAACACAATACACTTTACCTGTGAAAATTTAGACAATAACAAATTTGCTCATCATAAAGCTGCCATAAGAATCTTTGGTACTTTTGCTGCAAGAGACTTGATCCATCTGTTCCTCTGGAAATGTATATAAAATACTAGCTGATGACCCAGCGCTGTTTAGGTATTTTTTCATCCTAATCATCCCCACCTTCCGCGCATCTGCGCAGGACCCCTTCTGATGGTCATTTTGAAAAATCCTTTCTTAGTGAGCACCTAGAAGCCAAAAGGAACATATGTGGAAAATTTCAAGTTTGTTGGCTTTACGGTTCTGGAGATTTCGTGATTACAGTGTGAGTGGTTTTCGCTTTTATATATATAGATTAAAAACAAGTCACTCAATGGCTGAACGAAAGAAAATGTAGATTTTCTAAAGTAGAAAGAAAGGAGATTTCTCAGTAGCATAGGAACAACATAATAAAAATGTAAAATCTCTTATTCTGTGCAACATGCGGCACCTTAAAATAAATTTTGCAAAAACCAAGCAGTACCTTATGAGATTTTTTTACAGGCAAATGAAGAAAACAACAGAGGAAATGATCACATATTTCGATAAATTCAAGCCTCCCTCTGATTTATTTATTGATTTAAAACATTTATAGAGCCGCCCATCTTATAATAAACTCTGGATGGCTCACAATCAAACATTATAAACATCCCTGCATCTGAATCATATTGTGTAGGCACTCCTGGCTCTCAGTAAACGGGAGTCACGCACTTACTCTTTACATCACAAATTGCAACACTGAGAGACGCTACATGTGGTGAAAGAGCCACTTGTTGCTTCTTTAGGCTCATGTCCTGACAGAGGTGTAGCACAAACAAACCCAACATGCACTGAACACCCCAGGGAAGGCAAAAAAAAAAAATGGGTCCAAATAAAAAATGCGATACACTTCAATTAGACGCATCTTCGGCTTCTGTTGTTTTGGTTGGAAAACAGCTGCAGGTGTCCTCCAATTAGCTCCCCATTTTTGCAAATATCAACTGTCATATTTAATCTGTTCCAATCATTGTGCAGCTAAGTCAACCTTCATCGTTCTTTCAGGATACATTTACAGCCTGGGTTTCTAGCATTCAAGCTAACTTTCAAGCTAGTCAATTAATGCATTATTTACAAGTTCTGTGTTATTAAAAGCAGATTCTTAATTTGCTAATGGGTTAGTAGTCCCTGGGCAACTTTCCAATTGGTATTATATTGAGGATAAATAAAAAATAAAATAAAATAAAACAATCCCTAGCCCCAAACTACTGGGGGAAAGGCAAAGAAATAATAATTTAAGGCTGATATTTAGCTGCTTTGCTGCAGTTTTTATTCAGATGATATGTTACTTTTAATGATTCTTCTGTCCCAGTTTCCATAGACCCAAATAGGGCCACTGATATTATGAATGTGATCTACAGTGGCCTATGGAATGTATGTATTGGTATGAATGGTGTTTAAACTGG
>JANHGD010003405.1:97654-111921 GCA_027560375.1 Imantodes cenchoa
CATAAAATTATCTGCTACAATGTCCTACCTGTCAATGACTACTTCAGCTTCAACCACAACAGTACACGAGCACACAACAGATACAAACTTAAAGTTAATCGGTCCAAACTCGATTGCAGAAAATACGACTTCAGCAACAGAGTGGTCAATGCCTGGAATACACTACCTGACCCTGTAGTTTCATCCCCAAACCCCCCAAATTTGAACCTTAGACTATCTACTGTTGACCTCACCCCATTCCTAAGAGGTCTGTAAGGGGCATACATAAGCGCACCAGCATTCTTACCGTCCCTGTCCTAATGTACCCTTTTATTTTTATTCGTATTCATTTCATGTATTCAAATCAAGTTTATATTTATACGTGTTTGACAAAACAAATAAATAAAAATTAATTAATTAAAAAGGCTTGGATTAGATATGCCCAGTGGTGTATTAAGCAGACTAAGCACATGCTTAGGGCATCGGGTCCAAAGGGGGCACCACAAAGTTGAGAAAGAAAGAAAAAAAAACCAATGAAGATTTGTAATTTGTAAAAGGACAGGGCCCTCGGGGGGGCATCAAGATTTGTCAGTGCTTAGGGCACCAATGAGTCTTAATCCGCTACTGGATATGCCTATGGTTTTATTTGGCATTTAAGGATCCAGGTGAGGCACTAGAAGAACATGAATTCTAGTTTTATTTTAGGCATGAAGCCAGTGAGGCCAGTTGCACTCTCTTATCCCTAGAAAGAAGGCAATGGCAAATCTAAAACTGCTGCCAGGAAAATTGCCTGGACTCATTAATGTAGTCACCAGGAGTCAAGACTAACTCAAAATGGTGGCAGGGGGGATTTATCTGAGTATTTAATATTTTTAAGCCATCTCTGACAGCATGATTCTTGACAAATGTATCTTTTCTTTTATGTACACAAATTCCTTGTGTGTCCAATCACACTTGGCCAATAAAGAATTCTATTTTGTTCTAGCACTACTGATCTAGTAGTTTTAAAGATATGGTTCATATAATGCTATTATAAAATATAATTCACATCAAACTCGCTTCTATTTCTGAGAAATCAGTACTTTTCTCCCCCAAGCACAATTGCCACTTAATGGCTGAACATTTTCAAATGCAGGATTTAGCCTCTAATATTGTTTACAGTATTATTTAGTCCTCTCATAATGCATTGTGTTCCAATTAAGGGAAAAGTAGACGCAGTTAGAAATACTTTTCCCCCATTGGTGTTGCAGTATGAGCATGTCCCATCATAACATACTGCAGTTGCAGTAGAGCCAAAAAGTTGCCTTTTTTCTGATAGAAAAATTACCTTTTCAGATAGATGTTGCAGGTAGATATTTTCAAGGTCCTGGGACCAGAGGTTTGTTCTTCCAAGCTTTTGGACTCATGCTGGAGCCCATCCTCAGAGAACTTCTGAATCTCCAGGATATGTGCACTGGACCCTGCAACATTATCCTGGGATACGTATATTTGCCTTCATTCACAAAATGTTTTTCAAAGATAATTATTCGAGAGCCAGTTTCATTTAATAATTAAACTGGTCTAGAAACCAGGAAACGGATTGTAATTCTTCATGAAAACCAGCTGGGTAATTATGGGACAGTCATCCTCTCAACTCACAACATTGGACTGTTCTTGGGAGGTAACTATGAGAAGGAGACACTACTACAGCACCATGAATTGTATCTAAAAAGCAGGGGTGAAATCCAGCAGGTTCCGACAGGTTCTGGAGAACTGGTAGCGGAAATTTTGAGTAGTTTGGAGAACCGGTAGCGGAAATTTTGAGTAGTTCAGAGAACTGGCAAATACCACCTCTGGCTGGCCCCAGAGTGGGGTGGGAATGGTGATTTTGCAATATGCTTCCCCCATGGAGTGGGATGGGAATGTAGATTTTGCAGTATCCTTCCCCTGCCACACCCACCAAGCCATACCATGCCTACCAAGCCATGCCCACAGAACCAGTAGGGGAAATTTTTAGATTTCATCACTGCTAAAAAGGATAGGATATAAATCTGATTAATACTCTAGTTTCTCTTCAGATTGATGAATCTAATGCACAATTTTTCAGTAAGCAGAAATGCATTTTATTCAGGCAGTAAACCTGTAGGTTTAATAATGTTACTGTTTCAGTAACTTTACTTTTCAAATTATCATAGTTGTGCCTGCTTTTAGAGTTCTAGCACATACCGGTACATATAAAATGCTACTGGAATGAAAATTTGTAAGATTTTGTAATTAATTCCTACTTCTCTTTTGTTTAGGTACAGGATAAAATATAACCTTACAAGGAAAAGCAACTATGCATTTCTTTATTGTAGATTCCCCTCAGCCCCGTTAAAGAAATTTTATGCAAAACAGGATTTAGCTGTAAATCCATTCCCACCATTGGATGTTACAGTGTTCAGTGTTGCTATATTTAGGGAAACCTAATTGAAAGTGCAAGGAAATTTCTGTCACTGAAAAGCTACCACAAAACTAGGTTGGGAAAAACAAAATAAAGTGTGAAATGGTGCAGGTGAACACTTTGGGAGAATGCATCATATACTGTACCACTGAACCAGTTATCCCAATGCAGGAATAAAACACTAGTGTACCTTCTTCTGGAAAAGATAAGGGAGAGGGAAGATATGCGGAATTTGAATTCTTATTATTTCAAATGTAACTCATTTGGAATTTTGTCTTAAGTGTTCTTTCAATATTACTCCTAGCTTAACTTTACATTTATCCTGAGTTTTGAGTAAATAGGACCATATTTGTTGTACGTCACCTAGTGAGATGGGCAACTATTTGGATTTCATAAATGTATCTGACCTTCACGCAAAAAGAATCATTGTAATGCTAATTGATTTCATCAAAAATTCTCATTAAGTTTATACAATATTTCTGAGAGTGCTTCAGATATTATTCTCTATCTTTAGGCTGAAAGAAGCACAATATTGTCTAATAGTCTTTGTTAACATGTTCCTTTTCAAGCTTCTTCAGTTTTAGGGGTTAATTTTTGGCCCTCTGCCACAAAGAGATAGATAAATCAAAGTATTAATAAGCAGATAAGATTTCCTTTGATTTCATGTAGCAGCAATTTGAGGGAAGCAACAGTATTTATTTTTGTGCATGTTCCTCTTAATGCTTAATGCCTTTTGAACTGTCAACATATAATACTAGGCTAGTGACATATTGGATAGATTTGGAGCAAGTACTATTAATCAGAACTCTTTGTCCAACAAATATTTGTTCTCCAGCGGAAGGTAGATCTGTTATACATCTTTTTCCTTTCAAACTAATTGCAAGTTGCAATAATCACTTATTTCCTCATCATTTTTAATGTATATTTTTTCTCCTGTGTTTTTTTTAGTCAGCTTGGACTATTATTTTCATTTGCTTACACTTCCATTTCTTGGCTTATTGCCTTTTGGTATTTTCTTTACTTAAATTGAAGTATCCATACCATTCAAAATATTGCTGATAGTTTGTCTTTTTGAGAGTCTCATACTGTTTTTCTCTGCCATATAACAATATATTTTATGGAGAATTTTAAGGAGTAAGTGGAAAAAGTGATCACTCAATTATCACTATGATCTTGCTTCCCATATAGTCACTGAACTCATAGTCACTGAATTCATCCTTTTTCTTTTTAGAAAATATTGTGATTTGATGTGAATGAAGAAGATTAAACACTGTTTTTGTTAAACAGATGGTTATTCTTAACAATATCTTCTCAGGGATAGGTAGAACATGGAAATTTATATTCCGTACAGATCAGTCACACATCATATGTCTGCTGTCCTGCCCTATAAACCTTTCTAAATAAGACTTGTACAATAAATATATTCGAAAATTACAAGCATTCACTTTTCTCTTGGACGTAATTTAATACAGACCTCATTGCATACCTGATGCGTATTTTTAAAAATGGTAGGAGGTGTTACAGACACACTTCTGCTTCTTTGGGAGGAAATGTTTGTAAATGTTCAGTGAAGTAATATTGAATTAGCTAAGTCTTGACAATGGAGAATTGTGAACTGTGAAACCTGTTGTTCACAAATATTCTGGCAAGCTTAAGTATTTCTAGAGTTCTTCTCTGTTAGTACAAATCTGGATATTATACTAAATGTATTTTAAGATTTTAATGTAAAGGTAGTTTTTAAACAGAATTTACTGTTGGAGTGTGTGGATGTGGATCTGGACTGCAACACATAGGGGTTTAACCCTTCCTCCTTCTGCCCCCACAGCTCCAATTTACGTTGGGAAGGAAGTTCCCATTGGTGCCATGGAACCTTCCCATCTGAGTCAAATTGCAACCACAAGGTAGGGGGATTTTTATAAAAGCCATAGCAGTGGGGAGGAAAGATCCCTGCACATGCTACTTTATTGATCTTCATCCCCTATGGCTGGTAGCAATTGCTGTTTAGAACTACACTTACACTAAGACATGTGCAATGTAAAACTAATCAAAGATGCCATTGACTGTCAGAAGAGAGGCCAGGAATATGGCACTAGTTGAGTATGTATGTTAACGAGTTATATAAAACAGCCCTTACGTCTTGCAGGGTTGAGTGTTTTTGTTACCAGAAGTCATGATAAAATAAGAAAGAAGGGATGCAGCCCAAAGAGCATTCATGACTAATACTGAAAATCTGACAGTTGAAAACCTATCTGGCACTCCATCCCTATATTTTTAAAAAACGTTTCAAGCAAGCTTTCCAATTAGAAAATGTCTTTATGTTTTATATGTATGAACCCCTATCATTCCATCTGTTGCCATGTATCTTGCAGATGAGTAGCAGAATCTCCTATATGTATTTGCATACAATAATGTCTAACTAGAATAAATAAATATTTATTTTCAGTTTAGGTTTCAGTAATTTTTTTCCTCTCATTTTTCCTAAGAATGTTTAGGGAATTGAAATATGCATATGCATGTAACAAATTTTAATTGCTGCAAAAAAAAAGTACAAGGGAAAAATACTGTATATTGTGTTGCAAAGAATAAGGAGAGAAAGGAGCCATTAAGAATAAAAGAAGCAAAGGAAAGATAAAGCATTTGGGTGAAAATAAAACATTATTTTGGAAGTAGGTAAAAAGATCTAAACAAATTCTCTAAGCAAATAAATTAATTGAAATAAAAGTGACATTATTTGGAAGAAAATGAAGTGATAAAATGCTATAAGATATATTTTAAAGATTTGTATGGGAATTATCATTATCATATAATGGGAATTATACTAATACATAATTACTCATGTATTAGTAAACAAAGAAAAAACAATTGGAAAGGAAGTGACAAAATATGAACATGTTGAAATGGAAACGCTACAGATATAGATGGTCTCTCACAAGAATTTTTAAATATGTCTGCTTATGGAGTAACTGCCTGACTTGGATCTGTACATGTGCCTCACAATTGGAAGAATATATTATTCCCTGATACAAAGAGAATAATAACATATAAATACCAAAATTACATTGGGATTAGGCTGTTATGTATGCCTGGAAAGAGTTTTGGTAGAATTCAGATTTGAAGGGAGGTAACAGTGATTAACATCTGAGTTGAAAATTTATGCTGGATAGTCAATCAAATTTTTGTTCTTTAAAAGATCACTAAAAACATATGGATGTGAGAAAGAATATTTGTTGTTCATTTGTAGATTTAGAGAAAACCTTGTCAAATGACCTGGCTTGAATTATGAAAGGGATCTATCTATATCAGTGTGATGTTTAGGAGCTGATTGTGAATTGGTGATTGTGATATATAATAGATTTTAAATGAAAATAAATGGTTTGCTTTGCATGATGTGTGATGAGTGTGTAACGTATATACATGAAAATACATCAGGAATTCTGCTGGAGAGTGAGGTTTGTTAGCCGGAATCATGAATGTGTATGTAGTGCTGTATATAGTACAGTCAATGCTGGTATTGTGAGATGAGAATCCAAATTATTTTCAGCAAATGTTAAGACTATATATAATACCATGAGAGATATGCATCTGAAAGTCAATATATCAAAACTAAGACTGCTCAGTTTTCCAAGAAAAAAGATGAATAATTGCAAGTTATACATAAACAGTAGGTAGATAAATGTTTTACCTTAGTAGAATGCTTACTAAAGATAAGAAAATAAGATGTGCAAATAATTATAAAAAGTAGTGAGTTGTATGTGATTAGAGTTCAAAAGACCACTTCAAGTACAATTGCAATTTTAAACTGTTCGTAAAGTAATAATTAGGATTAAAATAGCAATCAAAAAAGAAAAAAAATGACAGTGGAATTGCAGAGTACATGAGGAAGAATTATACAAAGAACCCATTGTAGAGCATATATGTGCCAGTTAAACCCAGTGGTTTTGTACAGTTGATTTTTGTTTTGTTTTTTTGCAGGAAATGTGAGCCTCTCCCTCCCTATGAAAATAGCAGTTGAGTACACTTTTGGTTATTCAAAAAGAAATAGCATGATAAGGATATGTGTGCTGAAATTGGTGAATAATTTCTCCATTGCATTTAGCTATTAGGAAAGGATTTGTAATGACTTTTAGTCAATTGTGTGAATTGACTGTTGAATGATTTTTACTTTGTCTTTATTCAGTATAATTTCTAAATATATAACTTATTGGATATAAGGAGTAAAGCCATCAGGAAAATGTTTCTAAAATGAATCTGTAAAGTTGAAGTTGCAAATTCTCCTGTGCGCTGCTTGGAGAGTCCAATATGGGCTAAATCCATCTGAATGGCCAGAGACTGAGTTGCAAAATCTTTGACCACACCTCTTCCTTCCACCTGAACTCGTTTTTCAACTCAGTGTTGTTGGTTTCATGCCTTTTTTGCTGCTGCTGCTGCTGACTGTTTGTGCTCACAAACCATGTTGTCAGTTTGGCGCCAATTTCCCTGCTTGGATTACACAGTGAGTATCACGGATTCTTCAGTCAGCTTGCCAGCCCTTCCAGGAACATTATCAGGACTTATTATTAATTCAAAGGGGGATCCTTCCCAGGCTTGGGATTTGCCCCAGATTGATTCTAGCTAGCAGTTGCAAGATAGCAGGGTGGTTCGAGACTTCCAAAATGGCAGACCGATCCATTTCTAACAGCAGCAATTCATCTGACTCTTCTCCCAGGCAGCAGAGATCAGAGGCTTCTGATCCAAAAGGGGCAAGGCCAGTTTCTAAAGGTCTTCTACCAGGGCCAAGGCTAAAGATTCGAGGACAACCCCATCAGCCTCTGAGAAAGATGCCAAGAGAAGGCAAAAAGCCTTGGAAAAACAATTTTCAAAGGCCCAGAAACAGGCAGAAGCAGTTAAAGCAGAAAGAATCCCAGTGGGTAGGACTGAGGCTCACATTTCCTTGGAAAAGGAATTACCCTCTCAGACCTTGCAGGAGAACCAGCTAAACTGGTCTCTTAATCTTACCACTGGGCTGCAAACTTTTCAGGCAACCTCTTACAAGGAGGATTTTGTTCCCCTTTCCTGCCTGCCATCTGCAGGATTGGAGCCTACATGAGTTACCAGGCCTTCTACTCCATCTGCTACTTTTACTCCTACAGCGGCAGGGCTCTGCCCTGAGGAGGATTTGGGCCCAGGTCTTTTGCAAGAGCTACACAGCATCATTGGGCAGACCGTTTCGCAAGGAATAGATGCAGCCCTACAACAGAGGGGTTTCACGGGTCCATTGTCATCGGGCCCTTCCCGTCTAGTGGCTCTGCAATTACAACCAGATATGGGCTATATTCAAGATCCTCATTCCCCACAACCTTTCCTTTACAGCGATGTCTCGCTTGTGGGTGATAAAGAAGGGTGACTATGAACTTACTGAAGACGAAGGTCTCACCCCAGACAAGCCTGTGTTTATCAGGCTTTTTCGTCCCAATTTGTTTGAGACCTTGTTATTTAAGGCCAAAACAACGGCCAATATGGGGGCATCCAGTGGTCTGAGAAATGCATCCACAGATCCTCAGAATCCCAGTGCTCTCCTCTTCACGGAGTCAGTCACTGCACAAGAGTGCAGTGTTTTTGCTTTTTGTAGATGTCATCCATCTCAGCCCCTAGTGGGATGGACAGGAAAATGTAGACAGTAGAGCAATATCTAGAGGAGCTCCTGAAGTTACCAACTGTGGATGCTCCCCTGGCCAGTTTGGCAACCATCCTGCCTTCTGACACAGCAGAGGACCTAAAGACCGAGGACAGTAAAGCTGAGCTGTCAGCTCGTAAGACTCACCAGGCGGCCATGTTGCATCCTTTTTCACCAAAGCATCGCTATTATGGCTGCGTCAAATGCAGGCCCGAGCATCCTCTGAGGATACCAGACTGCATCAGGATATTATTAAATTGATTGCAGCAGCCGAATATTCAGCAGACGCTATCCTCAATGCGGCCAAGTTTGCCTTGAGGCCACTGACTTCCAAAGTCACCTCCAGATGCCTTTTATGGCTTTGCCATTGGCAAGCCAAAATGAAATCTAAATGGAGACTAGTGTCCACTCCCTTGAAGGGAGCCAATCTCTTTGGGGAGGTGTTAGACCCTAGTGGAGGGTAAGGACAAGAGGAAATCTCTTCCTCACATTTACAGGAGGGCAGAGAGAAGGACCACCCCTTACTACCACAGGCAGTCCTTTCGGGCCCCTGAGGTAGGGTTTAACGCCTAAATGTTAAACTTCTGATATAGCCTATCAGAGACCATATTCCCAGAGTATGGATTGCTCACAGGACAGATCATCCTTCCGAGATAGGGCCAGACAACCAGAGACCAGGCAACTCTTTCGGGGAGCCAGCAACCAATCTTTCTGTCGGACAAAGTCACTCTCTGGCCGAAGTCCCCATTGGCAGCCGCTTAAGGATGTTCACCAGCCTATTTATTTATTTATTTAGTTAGTTAGTTAGTTAGTTAGTTAGTTAGTTAGTTAGTTAGTTAGTTATACATACATACATACATACATACATACATACATACATACATACATACATACATACTTCTAAGCCGCCCAACTCCCGAAGGACTCTGGGCGGCGTCCAACAAAGTAGAAAACAATAGCATTTATTACAAAGTAAAAACATACCTTTAAAATTCATATGAAAGTTAAAATCAATAAAAATAATCTCCGGCGGAAGATGGTTTCAAAGTGTTGGGGCCATCACAGAGAAGGCTCTCCCCCATGGCCCTGCCAGCCGGCATTGTTTGGCTGATGGGGCCTGGAGGAGATCCACTCTGTGGGATCTTACCGGTCGCAGGGAGGTATGCGGTAGCAGGCAGTCCCACAAATAACCTAGTCCAATGCCATGTAGGGCTTTAAAGGTGATTACCAACATCTTAAATTGTGCCTGGAGACGAATCGATAGCCAAAGCAGCTGGCAAAGGATAGGCGTTATGTGGGTGAACCTCAGTGTGTTCACCACTACTTGCGCAGCTGCATTCTGGACTAACTGGCAGGAGACCACTACTGATGTTTGGGCATTACAAACAGTAATGCTTGGGCTCACTCTAGAGTTCTGCTCCATCCCCCCAAGAAGGTTCATCCGATGCTTGGTTCCCAGGGAGGCCACAAAGAGGTCTCTGATGGAGGCCAAGATCCAGCACCTGCTGGACATACAGGTCATCGAGCCTGGGACAGTGAGGTCTCGGGTTTTATTTGATCCTCTTTCTGGTCCCAAAGAGCTCGGGAGATGGTGGAGAGCCATCCTAGCTTTGAAGAAGCTCAATGTACATTTAATGTACAAACGCTTCCAAATGCATTCCCTAATTTCCACTCTGGATGGTATAAGACAGAGAGCTCTCTTAACATTAATAGATCTCAAGGAGGCTTATCTTCGTGTACCCATCAGACTGTCACACAGAAGGTTCCTCAGTTTCTCTTATGCAGGGCTCCACTTCCAATACAGGGCCCTGCCTTTTGGCCTTTAATCGGCCCCCAGAACCTTCACCAAATTACTACATGTAGTGGCGGCTCATCTTTGGGCGATACCCATCAAACTGCAATGTTATCTGGATGACATTTTAATCCAGTTGTTGTCTCCGCTTCAGATGAGGCAGGACCTTCAGATCATGGTCCAAACCCTCCAGGACCATGGTTTTTCCATGAACCTGGAGAAGAGTCAAATGATGCCTTCTACCAGTTTGATCCATTTAGGAGCAGTGATCAATACTGAGACATGCCAAGTTTTCTTCTCCCAGGAGCGATGATCCAACATAAGAGCCATGGTGGAACAAGTCAAATCTCTACAACTAGTGCCCATTGATTCTTCTTTCCCAGTTTTTAGGAAAGATGATCTCCTGTCTGGTGATAGTTCCCTGGGTGTGGTTTCATGCTCGGGCCCTGCAATGACTCCTCCTGCCAAGTCAAAGATCGGGGTTCAGCAATTCCAACACATGAATCTGGGTTCGTCGGAGGGTACTCCGATCCCTAGACTGGTGGACATCAGCATGGAGAAGGCTGTCTCTTCAAAGAGCCCACCCGTATGGTCATAACCTCGCCACCCTCTTTGGCTCTGGCGCTCGCCTGCAATCCCAGGTGACCCAAGGTCGGTGGTCTCCAGAAGAACTTCGAAACGACATCAATTGGTTGGAATTAAGAGCAGCGCATCTGCCGTTACGTCAGTTTCAAGAGATATTGGCAGGTCACCACGTTTTATTGTTAACAGACAATGCAACAACCAAAGCACATGTGAACAGACAGGAAGGCACATGGTTCAAGGTCCTGATGCATGAAGCAGAGGACTTAGGCCTTTGGTCGGAGAGACACTTATTCTCCTTGCAAGCAGAGCACATCTCTGGGGTTTCCAACACACAGGCGGACTGGTTGAGCAGGTCAACCATCGACCAGTCTGAATGTTGCCTGCACCCAGAACTGTTTCAGCAGCTATCAGAGAGATTTGGCCATCCAAGTGTGGATTTATTTGCCAATCCAATGAATGCTCAACTCCCGAGGTACTTTTCCAGGTTCCGGATGCATGGAGCCGAGGGGACTAACACCCTCCACTGCCCATGGCTTCCCGGCCTGTTATTTGCCTTCCCTCCAATCCCTCTTATTCCGAGTGTCATCCGAAAAATTTTGGCGGAGCAAGCAGAAGTTCTTCTTGTGGCTCCCCACTGGCTCAGGTGACCATGGTTTGCAGACCTGGTGAACCTATCCATCTCTTGTCCCTGGAAGATTCCCCCAGACAGGATCTCCCTCAGCCAGGGGGCCATGAACCACCTGGAGCCCCAGTGGTTCCAGTTGGCCATCTGGCACTTGAAAGGGAGTTCCTGAAGAGAGACCATTTCTCTGAGAGAGTAATTTCGACTATTCAGGCTTCTCGCTGACTCTCAACAAACAGGATATACAAAGCCACCTGGACTGCTTTTTGCTGCTGGTGCGCTAAGGAGAAATTAGGTCCTGCATTGGCGTCAGTCCCAAAGGTTTTAGATTTCCTTTAGGAGGGGCTGGATAAGGTATTATCTTCCAACATCCTCCGTAGGCAAGTGGCCTCCTTAGCCACAATTCTGAACTGCGATGGCACTCTCCCCCTCTCTCAACATTAGAGGGTGCATACTTTTTTGAAAGGAGTGTCCAACCTACAACCCCCAACAGTTCATAGATATCCTACTTGGGACCTGCCATTAGTTCTACAGTCTCTCCCATCTCCTCCGTTCGAGCCATTAAGGTCCGCCAGCGTCAAACTGCTGACCTTTAAAGTTGCCTTTTTCATAGCTATTACATCTGCTAGGCAAATTTCTGAGCTGGTGGCCCTCTCTGTACGCAGTGACCTGTGCGTCTTTCTCCCAAATAGGGTCATTCTCGATTGGACCCAACATTTGTTTCAAAAATTAACTCCTGGTTCCACAGGGTCCAGGAGGTTATCTTGCTGGATTTTTGTCCAAATCCCAGCCATCCTCAAGAATGGCAGTGGCATACTTTGGATGTTCGTAAAGCCCTTCAAAATAAATCAAGAGAACTGCCCCAGAAGCCTTATTTGTATCATTTCAACTGAAGTCCATGGGCAAGAAGGTTAAGGGAAATGGGCGGCATATAAATTTATCAAATAAATAAATAAATAAATTCCATCCACCATAGGGCGCTGATTATAGGCATGCATTGCGTTGTGCTATGAACATCAGGCCAGTCCTGCGCCAGGCCGCATCACAGCTCGTTCAAACAGAAGTGCAGCCGCTTGGGCTACGCAAGCATCGATTAAAGAAATTTGCACGGTGGCAACTTGGGCCTCTCCTTCACCATTTATCAGGAATTATAAATTGGACATATTTGCCTCAGCTGAGGCAGCGATTGGCAGATGAGTGCTACAGAGGTTCTTCCTGTCGAGGAGACCCTGGACCAGCCTGTTTCCTGCTCTGTGGATATTTAGCTTGGGTATATCCCATGCTTGGACTCTCCAAGCAGCACACAGAAGACAGAATGTTGGAGTTCCCTGAAGGTTCTATGTGCACTAAGGGAGAGTCCAATCCCACCCTGGTTCATTACTGGTCCAGTGTTTAGGAGTGGTCGATTTCATTATACTGGCTGCATCCTCTCAAGATCCAAGTCTTCATCGAAAAACAAGCTCAGCCGGAAGGAAGAGGCGTGGCCAAAGATTTTGCAACAGTCTCTGGCCAATCAGATGGATTTAACCCATACTTGGACTCTCCCGCAGCGCACATAGAACGAATGTTCAGGTAAGTCCAACGTTCTATCTATTTCAATTTTAATTATAACTAGATGACCCATAACCCATTGGGTCATTTTTTCAGAGTTATTTCCTTATCTAAACAAAGGTAAGAGAAACAAAAAAGCAGAGAGTGCAAGAACAAAGGCAAAACAGGGAGCAGGAACAACTTGCAACTTCCTGGGGACTTGGCTAAAGGAGGGACCAATCTACCCAACTTCTGGAGGGCTAGGGTGGGACCACTCTGCTGAACCTCTGGCCAGTGATTCGGCAGCACTGAAGCAGCCACAATTTTGCCAAATTTCAATCCCATGAGAGAGTCATGTGTCCCAGATTTTGGACACATTCTTAAATTAGCCCATTTCAGGTTCTTTGATTCAAAAATTGTTGCCTTATGATGCATCATTTCACCCAATTTAAGTTTACAGATATTAGTATTGTATAGATATAATTCCTTGCTGGACATTTTTGTATGTTTTTAATTTAGAAATCTAGTGAACATTTTCAAGCATTGCATGCAGTACAAAAGATATCGTAAAATAACTGAAAGTTTTTGCAGATACCAACTTGATTAGAATTGAAGAAAAGGAAAGCAGGAACATTTCATAAAAAGAAAAAAAATTCCCATAAGCCTTTTTTTAAGAGGATCATTACATATTTCCTATTGTGCTCATTTTAAAATTGTTAGTAAAACAGTTAATTGGCTCACAATTTGAAATTCACCAGATCAAGAAATATCACAACACATAGAAAAGATAAAGAACTTTTTCACCAAAAGGCAAATATTTGGTTTTCTGTCAATGAAAAGAAATGTAGGATTAAAAAGACACTTAACCTGTTGAGTTATAATACTTCAGATAATGAAATTAATGAGCTGTGGATTTTCTCCTTTCCCTTATTAACACAATAGTTTTTTTAATATACAATTAGTATTTTCTGAAAATATTTGCTATAGTGGAAGATGTCCACAATACATAACTGCATTGCTAATGTTTTCTTCTATTTTGAAATTGTATATTAAACTAGCAAAACTTAAGAATGCAACCCTATCTGTTAAGCAAATTGTAGCATTTATAACAAAAATTGAAACATGTTAAAAGTAAACTTGGTATATTACAAATATAACATTTTATGAAAAATTATCCTTTTTATTAATTTTTTCTCCTATATTTTTCTTTGTATGAAATCTGTTTATGTTTCAGTATATGTATATAAATAACATTCCAAAATAATACTAAGTTACAATTATATCTGGGCTCTGTCTTTTTTTAAGGGGGAATGGATTCATTAAGGCATGGATATTGATTTATTATGAGACTGGAATAGACAGTAATTATGTGAGACTTTTAAGTATCAAAATGTGTCACCCGTTAATTTTCCATTGACAAAAGTTGATCCTTGAGCCGTGATGGCGAACCTATGGCACGCATGCCACAGATGGCACGCAGAACCATATTGGAGGGCATGCGAGAGGTTGCCCTCTGCCAGCTGATATTCCGCCTTGAGGAAGGCCGTTTCACCCTCCAGACGCTTCAGGAAGCTTCCCTGAAGCTCCGGAGTGCAAATAACCGCCCTATGGGCAAACCGGAACTTCAGAAAAACACACGGTTTGCCGTTGTGCTGTTTTTGCACTCCGGAGGTTCAGGGAAGCT
>JANHGD010003406.1:80980-91135 GCA_027560375.1 Imantodes cenchoa
GCTTCTTCAGCTCTGACAGGATAGTACGGAATAGAAGGACTATCCTGTCAGAGCTGAAGAAGCTTCTTGGATAAGAAGCGAAATGTCTTCAAAGAAAAAAACAAGAAACTCCAGTTGCTTTCTGAAAAAACACCTTTGGGATAAACATGACCTGGATGACTGAAAATCTCTACAGACTTTTAGGCAGATGACTTCTTCAGTGCTTGACAGACTTGTGGGAGAAGGAGTTTGGTCCCAAACCATATTGAATTTTATGTATCGTAAGGATTTTTGGAAGAATATCTAGATGTGGGTAACCAAACATTATATTGTATATTCTTTATAATTGGCCTCGATCAATACTTTGGCTAAAACGTTGTAACCTATCTGAAATTATAGAGATTTGAAAAGTGTTGCTATGTAGAAAACATTGGGATGATCCAAGCAAAATATAACTTCATTTATCACGAAAAATACTTTTTAAGATGAAGTCTGGCAAAGGTAGGAATGGTTCATCAATTACAACTCAGCAAAATACTCCTGACCAGAATTGAATTAGAAGTGGGAGAACTTAATATGAATCGGGTGTATTCATAGAGTAATTTTGCCTTCCATCAGAAAGTTAGACCAGAAAGAAGACATTTCAAATGAAAATTTATCATGTAACCTTTGGCCAGTCAGTACCTTTCATCCTTGTATGTTTTTCAAACTTGTTTTAAAGCTCAAACAAGTGGAAACCAGAGATAACACCTTAATTGATTTAGGAAAAAAAGTAGAACTTAAACAGCCTGTGTCTGAAAAGTAGATGAATAAAATACATACATACATACATATGGTAGCATGCTCCTGTATCTCAAGGAGAATGGAGATTTTGCAGTATCCTTTCCCCAGGAGTGGGTAGGGAATGAGAGTTTTGCAGTATCCTTCTCCTGCCACGCCCACCAAGCCACGCCCACAGAACAGATAGGGAAAAAATTTTGAATTTCACCCCGGCTTGAACACACAATGTCAACGGCTAACAGAATAACCAGAAGGACTGGGTTCGCACAACATGCTAAACAAACCGAACATAATATGACTTGTTTTAAACCACATTGTGGTTTACTGCCTTATGCAAACCTGGCATTTTGCAATGCTAACTATATGTGGTCGCTCTTGAACACCATCCAGAAGTTACAATTTGGTTTGCCCATGTTATACCTCTATTGAGCAAGCTACATTGGCTCCCAGTTTCTTTTCCGGGTTGCATTTTAAGGTGCTAGTTATTACCTTTAAATCCCTATATAAAGCATTACCTTTAAAGCCCTATATATAGCATTGTGGGACTGAGGACATTTGCCCATTCCACCATATCAAGTAGACTAGATATGCACAGGTTCCTTCCAATGCTCTCACATCCAGTGAGACTTAGGAAGTACACCTTTTCCAATGAATCCCCTGCCATGTAGAACCCCTTCCCACCCTACTTCAGGGGAAAGATACTGCAAAACCCTCATTCCCTGCCCACTCCTGGGGAAAGGATACTGCAAAATCTCCATTCACACCCAACTCTCTGGCCAGCCAGAGGTGGTATTTGCCGGATCTCCGAACTACTCAAAGTTTCCACTTCTGGTTCTCCAGGACCTGCTGGATTTCAACCCAGGTTCAAGCCTATTCCATATTTATAAAAGTGAATTGCTGGGAAACAATTGCATAGAATCAAAACCTAACGAAATAATCCTACTCTAAAGAAGTTTTTGTGAAAACTGCTGGCTGCATTCTGGCTAAATGATGAGAAAGTCCAAAACACTGTTCTCGGGAAATGATTGCAAACATGCAGTCCTTCCCAAGGCAAACAACTTTGTTCCCTTAAAGCAGATCTAAAGAACAATTTGTCCCTTAGGATATTCTGGGTCACAAGACCCTTTTAGGAATTGTATAGCAGATCTGTTCCCTCGTTGACCTGTTCTTAACTTTTGTTAGCTGAAAGAATCATGATATCAGTTTGCATAAATAACCATATCGGTTGAAACTGAACTAAAAATGTGTAATTTTGATGAATTAGATCCCCCCCCCCTGCTTCTGAGCAAAAAGCCTTAAATTTAGTGGGGGTGGGGAAGAGATAAAGTTTGAGCCAAAAATAGACATCTGTAAAA
Organism: Imantodes cenchoa; assembly: GCA_027560375.1. Classification (NCBI taxonomy): domain Eukaryota; kingdom Metazoa; phylum Chordata; class Lepidosauria; order Squamata; family Dipsadidae; genus Imantodes; species Imantodes cenchoa. The sequence continues at coordinate 83,095 of JANHGD010003406.1, forward strand.
GAACATGTTGATGGAAATTTATGGCAAATTCAGTGGGTTTTTAAAATCTTCATTTATAGGCTGTGTTCTATTTAACAAGAAAAAGTCCCCCTGTAGTCTTAACTAGACAATTTTAAGTAAGAAGTTTCATTGTATATATCTTTTTAAAGAAATAAAACACTTTGTTAATAGCAATGCTACTGCAGTATCCAAAAATGTATTTCCAAACTTTAAAACTCCATATATTACATGGGCAAAGAATTCAGAAAAGATTCCTATATACTGTACATCTATGTAAAAAGAAGTTATTTTGCCACATACAGATTTTATCACCACTGCACTGGAACACTGGAAAGCCTTTTCCTATGTAGAAAAGGATAATCTGGTCTTTTTTATTAGGCTACATCCATTGTTGTCATCCATTAAGTCAGTCTGCATAATCTACATTGCAATAACCCATAAAAGAGAGAAGTCACTTCATAGAAATATAACTGAGGTACATGCAGCTTTAATAAGTGAGTCAAGCTATATAGGATAAGTAGGCCTATGTGTATATCACGAAAATGCACTAAAGTGGAATCATCTAGCTATCTCAGCCAATCTGTGAAACATTGAGAACATGGCATGTGTAGAAATACATGTTGCATGGAATTGATTGAGAAATGTACACATACCTGTTCTCCAACACTCTTGCAAACCCCCATTAATCATTCTGGTTTTGTTCCCTACACCGTGTACCAAGATTTTTTTTTAAAATTTGTCTTCCCATTTCTTGAGTGGTCTTTCCTTCCTTGTTTTGGCATAAAGTTGCAAAAAAGCTTCAAACAGTAAGCATTAATTATCTCTCAGGCCTATTATTGATCTTGCTGTGTGTGAATTCAGATCATGGTATCATTCAAGCCAGTTTGGTGTGGTGGTTAAGGAACCAGGCTACAACCCGGGAGACCATTAGTTCTAGTTCTGCTTTAGGCACAAAGCCAGCTGGATTGACCTTGGGCCAGTCACTTTTTCTCAGTCCTAGGAAGCAGGCAGTGGCAAACTACTTCTAGAAAACCTTGCCAAGAGAGCTGCAGGGACTTGTCCAGACAGTTGCCAAGAGTTAAGACTGATTCAAAAGAACCACATTTCTGAAAGAATGCAAAAAATTGGCAAATGTCCCAACACAGCTCAGTTTGCAGCACTCATGACATTCTACAGCAAGAAAATACAGGCTCTCTCCATCCCCAGCAGTTCTCTGGCTTTCCATTTCTGGTTTCTATTACTTAGCAAAATCTTGGATTTTTGTCCTTTTTCTGCTAGAGAGCAGATTGCCCAATAGGAAACGGCATTAAAGCAGCAGCAGCCAGTGAAAGGATGGTTGTGGGGGAGGTGGAAGTTGTCTTTTGGGTTAGAGAAGCAAACCTTATAAGCATATTGTGAAAGGGAGCCCCCAGATATGTTTTTGCAATCTCTGTAAATGTGCTGATTTTAAGCAGATGATGTTATTTATATAGTCTCAAAATATTCTCTTGAATTGGCTTGGCTGCTTACAGCAGCTGTAAGTTCTTTTAAAAGTATCTTCCTACCCTATGCATTTTTGTGTGTGTGTGAAATTTAACAAGCCATTTGTAAAGCTTACTATGTCTTGAAAATATTTTTGTATGGGGACAGGAAGGGAACTGATTTTGTTATGCAATGGCTATGCAAGATTTTTTTCTCTCTCTTTTCTCTCTGTATGTAAATAAAAATACATTGCTTATAGGTTAAAGATTTATTTGAACAGAAAAGGTTGTTTCCACCCAGCACTCCCCCCCCCCAAAGATGTCCCCCCACTTTCTTTTTAAGCCGCTTAGTGACTGTTTGAAGTTAACACAGCACTGAAAAAAGTTACTTATGATCGTTTTTCACACTTAACAACCACTGCAGCATCCCCGTGGTCCTGTGATCAAAAGTCAGATGCTTGTCAGCTGATTCATCTTTATGACGGTTGCAGTATCCTGGGGTCATGAGATCACCTTTTGTGACCTTCTGACAAAGTCAGTGAGGAAGCCAGATTCACTTAACAATCTTGCTACTAACTACTAGCTACTAAGTGATTCACTTAATGGCTGTGGCAAGAAAGGTCATAAAACAGGATAATGCTCACTGAACAAATGTCTCGCTTGGCAAAATAAATTTTGGTCATAAGTCGAGGACTACCTCTCTTGTTAAGATAAAATATACAGGTACACAGAATAAAATACATTGAAATAAAATACACCCCAGCATCTCTTACTGAAGCTTTCAAGCTCCTTAGATTACTGTATTTTTCGGAGTATAAGATGCACCAGAGTATATATTATTTATTATTGTTATGTTGTGTATGTTTTTAAGTATTTGGCTGTGAACCGCCCTGAGTCCTTCGGGAATAGGGCGGTATAGAAATCTAATAAAATGAAAATGAAATGAAAATGAAATGAAATGCAGAGCTTGCCGTTCAAAGTTAACATCATCACTAAAAAAAGTGACTTACAATCATTTTTCGCATTTATGAGGTATCCCCATGGTGAGGTGATCAAAAACTTTGAATGCTTTGCAACTGGCTCATATTTATAACAGCTGCAGTGTCCTGGGGGGGGGGGTCATTTAATCACCTTTGCAACCTTCTGACAAGCAAAGTCAATGGGGAAACATGATTCCCTTAGTAACCGTATTCCTAACTTAACAGCCGCAATGATTCACTTAACAACTGTGGCAAGAAAGGTCGTAAAATGGGACAAATTCACTTAACAAATATTTTGCTTGACAACAGAAATTTGGGGCTCGATTGTAGTCGTAAGTCGAGGACTACCTGTACTTACCTTTCCCCACCAAGTTAATTTTACAGAAGGATTGGGTGATACGACATTTTAATATATCAGGAATATACAGAAAGTAAAAAAATTAATATATCAGGAATATATAGAAAAAAAAATGTGATCTCAATTTTTACAGCCAAATCTGTAAAAAGCATATGAACTAAATTAGCAGAGCAGCTAATTACAATAGAGAAAGAAAAAAAAGGCACACTGAATGAGGTTGCTGTTATCAAGGTTAGGCTATTTGTTTTTCTTTGATTATCCCCGGGAAAATGATACAGGAGGCCCTGGACAAACTATTCACTTAGTCACTTAGAGGAAAAGAGTTCCAAGAAAATCATCCATCTGAATTAACTGCATTGACAAATAGCTTGAAAGCTCCAAGGGGGGAATACAAGAGAGGATAGCTCTTTTGTGCTTACAAGAAAACACAACACAGGACCAATACCAACACAACCCAAACAAGTCTTTTAAGCTGAACACGAAAGAGAAGGAGAAACAGTGTTTTTGCGCAGATCTTTTTCAAAGCAAGGAGCTGCCAATCATTCTAGAGAGCATACAAAGGAGGTTACAGAAAAATGTAAAGGACCTACCTATCAATTACAGTCACTCATTAAAAAGCACACAATTTCCTAATCAAATGCTTCTCAAATCTCCTTCAATTATAAAACTACCATTCTATTTTCATTCTCTTGCTTTGTCATAAGATGCGGAGAACGAAAATTCGGATACCTCTTATACCTTGGAAGGTGCTACATTTAATTCCTCATTCATATTAACACATCTCAAGATATTGACAGGTCAGAATGAATCTAATTAAGAATTAAATTTGTTCACTATCGGGTTATTGGTTCATTTCAGGTTATTTATTTACAGCAAAGAATTGTTGCACGTAAAAGAATATTAAGAAGCTGCCCAGGAATGCTATAACTCAGCTACCTTAAGCCAGCTGCGTCTATTTATACCGTCCCAAAAAAGGTCAGGATATAAACTTAATAATAAACAATAAACAGACTACTCAAGACATATACTTTCTTTTTCTGTTATTTGAAGCTTACATAAGCCACTATTCCTTAGTCCTCAGTCTTCCCAACAGCAATGGAGGATAATAATACGGATGCCTCTTACAAGGTCTTATAAGGATTCCAGCTAAACAGTGCACTTGCCGCACTCTAAACTTCTGAATACATTGTGAACATGTTAAGCATAAAATATTGTGTTAATCTGTTATGTTAACTGACAGCCTCGTAGCCAAAGGAGAAAGCTGAAACAGAGGCTGGAGATTTGAGGGAAAGAGTGCTTCAAGGGTGCCATTAATTAAAACAAAAACAAAAAAAAGAGCTCCCTTGCCTCTTTCTTCTCCAGGCTGAGTATGTTAGTACATATTGAACCATTTAAAAAGAAAACCATCTTTCCAAACCAAGTCTAGGTTGTGTTGTCCGTGTACTCAAGACTGTTTTTCAAATCCTTCCCTCTCTCCATTTTCTAGACCAGGGTTTTTCAAATTGTGTCCCACAGAACTTCAGAGTTCTGCAAGGACATAAAGGTGTTCCAAGAAGAAGAAAAAATCACTTAAAACCAATTTGGGTAACCAAGATTCAAAAAAGATGTAGAGGCCCTAGAAAGAGTACAGGGAAGAGCAACAAAGATGATAAGAGGTCTGGAAACTAAACTAAATGGTGAAGAGAACTAGGTATGCCTAAAGAAGAGAAGGATTAGAAGTGACACAGGGGTGGGATTCAGCCGGTTCAGACCGGTTCGGGCGAATCAAATGTTAATTTTAATCTGATTCGCCGAACCGGTTGTTCCAAGGACTGGCTGACCCCGCCCACCCTGCCCCTTCCCTCCCAGGAGTCTCCATACAACCCGTTTTGGATGCCAGGTAAGTGCAGGGCCCATGTGGAGGCTCTGGGAGGGCAAAAAATGAGCCTACCAGAAGTCGGGATGTGGGCCCATTTCCGGCCTACAGAGGGCCTCTGGAGCCCAGGGGAAGCCGTTTTCGCACTCCTGGAGGCTCCAGAAAAGCCTCTGGAGCCTGGGGAGGGCGAAAATGCTCTCCCACCATGGTGCAGGAGGTCGAGTAGACCATTCCCCCATGGCCACGCCCACCCAGCAACCGGGCAGTGAACTGGTTGCTACATGTTTTCAATCCCATCACTGGGGTGACATACAGCTGTCTTCTGGTACTTGAGGGGCTCTCACAAAGAAGAGGAGGTTGATTTATTTTCCAAAGCATTGCGGATAGGGCAAGAAACAATGGGTGGAAGTTCATCAAATCCAGCCTGGAACTAAAGAAAAATATCCTGACAATAGTTGAGAACGATTAATTAATTGCTTGCCTCCCATATCTGAGGGTGCTCCATTGAGGATGGTGGCTTTCAAGAAAAGTCTGGACAACCATTGGATGGAATAAGATCCACTGCCTTGCGTAAGCAGTTGAACTAGAAGACCTCGAACTCCCTTCCAGCTCTATGTTTCTATTCTATCCTAACCCATCCAATTTTCTGTCAGTGGACCTTTGCCTATTAATATGGGATTTCAGGGAAAATGCTTAAGCCACTTTCACAGCTCCAAGAGTTTGAAAATCCCTGTCTTAGATCAGGGGTCTGCAACCTGCGGTTCCGGAGCCGCATGCGTCTCTTTAGGCCCGCTGCTGTGGCTCCCTGTCGGGTGATCCCATTACTGACTGGCCCTGCCCCTCACCCTGCCCTCCCCTCCCACTCACTAGGCTAGGGGGTCATGTGACTGGGAGTGAGTGACATCGAGTTGGCCATGCCCACCCAGGTTTTGTGGCTCCCGATGTTTTCTTTTTGTGGGAAACGGGTCCAAATGGCTCTTTGAGTGTTTAAGGTTGCAGACCCCTGTCTTAGACTATCCCAAAGCACCTTACACAGAAAACTTCTAATTCATCATACATAGCCTAATGACAGGAGAAGCCCGGCAATATTAGCTGAACTACTACGTATAATTCATTTTATTACTATTTATTTCAATGCACCTACACTTTTTTACTTCAAGTATTATACTCAAACTACCTGGGATAGGCTTAGTTTGAAAGAATGTGGCTTTCTTAAGTTCAGCCAATTACTGAATAGTTGCTTGTATTTACTAACTCTTACATTATAATGAAGTATGTTTTTGCCACCTTTTAAATTTTTTTCTACCACAGGGGATATTCCCCCCCCCTTTTAAATTAATTAATAAAATTAATATCACCAAATGACATTTTAGATTAATGCTGAAATCCACATACAATGCAGGCATGGTTGTTCCACCCACACCCCAAGAAATAAATATAAATCAACAATAATTCTCTTGGCAGAAATAGTGGAATACTTAAAGCAAAAAGACCAGGGTGTTTTTTTGCAACTCACCGTTGCCACCATGTGTCCAGAAATCAATACTGCATGAAACATTATTTTCACACCAGAGTCACAAAATACGTTTTTTGGGGGGAAAACAAGTGATTTACCAGTACAGTACTTAAATCATAATCTGGTCATGTACTCATAAACATTAGCTTATGTTATTGTTATCCCTGCCTAGAACCTCCTTATGTGCCCTTTTGGGCATTTTTGGATTTGTTTCACTAAAAATTATATTTTGGAAGCAACCACATAATGGACCGATAGATCCATGTTTAGTATAATTCAATTTCTTTATGGCAGTGATTTTTTTTTCTTAATGAGAGGAAATGTTTTTTGGCTGCTAGGAGTTTGGGCCTTATACATAAGTGTATAAACCTTCTAAATAAAATAGCAAAATAGATGTTTTGCAAGATGTTGGATAACCATTTGTCAGAGGTAGTGTATTTTATTAGTCAATTTATTTATTAGTCAATTTATATACCGCCCTTCTCCTTGCGGACTCAGGGCGGTGCACAGGCTATAAAAGTCATAAAATGGTATACAATAATAAGAGTTTAAAATTAATTAAATATATGAAGCCCGATAAATACAATAATTTAGTTAAAATAATCCCATAAAATCACTTTTAGACGGCCAAACCGGCGAGGTGGAAGAGGTGTAGGGTTTCCTGCCTAAGCAGGGGGTTGGACTAGAAGACCTCCAAGGTCCCTTCCAACTCTGTTTTTGTTGTTGTTGTTGTTGTTGTTGTTGTTATGTCAACATTGAAAATGAAACGATAAAAGACTAGCCAGTTTGCATTTCTCCTGCAATTTCAGAGACTGTTAGAAGGTATGCACTGAAGATACTCAATTACTTAATAATTCAGGAACAATTGGAAGGGAACATCTTTCATAGCTTCAACTATATTTTCAACCTGTTTTTTCTGCTTTAAATACGGATATCAATCTGTTGTCAAGGATTGTCACTTCCCTCTGCTGCAACTTTCTGCCTATTCATCATTGTCCTTTCAGTTACAGCGTGCTTCGTGTTAACCTGGCTGTCACTTGCTCTGACTACGGCAGTCTTCCCAGCCTTTCCTCTACTACACATTATTACCTTTTTCCAAAATCTCACTTTAAAATAATTCACTGCTATCATTCCAATTACAGAGACTTTCCTCTTCAATCATTTGCACTTGCTTTCTATCCCTTTCTATATCTCTGGCAAATTACTATTATCTTTCAAATCCTTACATATTCCATTGCATTTCTTAATTATTATACTTCCCCTTGTAGGTAGCTGTTTCAAAAAGGTCTGAGGTTCACTTAAGTATGTCACTGCGACCTGTGAGTCAGTTCTTTTATTATTATTCTCATTTCTGAATGAAGGATTAATGTTGACAGTTATTACTTGCTATGCCTCTCCTGGAGGAAGAAACATCCATAATCCGTGCTATGGTGATGACATTACCCTGATAGCAGAAAATGCAAAGGATCTGCATACCCTAGTACTAAAATCAAAGAGCACAGTGGGGGGAAAATGGGACTAATATTAAATATAAAGAAGACTACACTAATGACAACAGGTATAACAACCGGAATTAGAACTGATATTAAAATGGTAGTAAGTAAGTAAGTAAGTAATTTATTATTTCTATCCCGCCCTTCTCCCTAGGGACTCAGGGCGGTTTACAGCCTTCACAATAAAACACCAATATACAAAAGATAAATTATCAATAATATTATACTATACAATTAAAATCAAATTAAACGAATTTATAGGCTGTTAAAACCCCGCTATAAAACCCAATTTGTTAAAAAAATTATTTCAGGCAAGACCTGCTTGCCGGAACAGCCATGTTTTCAGGTCTCGGCGGAACGTGTTTAGGTCAGGGGCTAA
>JANHGD010003406.1:106224-118409 GCA_027560375.1 Imantodes cenchoa
AAACTGATATAATAGGGAAAGGAGAAGTCAACAATTATTATTGTAGTCAAAATTATTGAAGTCAAAATTATTATTGTAGTCAAAATTATTATTTCAAACTGATATAATAGGGAAAGGAGAAGTCAACAATTATGTGAGATGATGTCCCTCTCTTATAATATTTGATTTTAACATTGATTCATTTACATGAGTTTCTCAGAAAGACATATTGCTGCTGCTTTTTAGATGAATGTTGATTCAGGAATTAAATGCATATTAGTAAGTGTTTCCCCTTGAAGTTTTTGTTATCCTCTGAAAGTGTTGAGGCACCATGCTCGATAAACCAAAAGAATGTAGGGCGGTGTCTTTTTACACAGCATACATTTGGGCGGACCTGGGTCCAGATGCCACTGCATTTTTGCAGATTTTTTTCAAGGCCATCTGCCCTAGCCACCTTTAAAACATTAAAAAAAACTGCTCAGAAAGTATTTCTAATTACTTTGAGCAACTGATAAACTTATATTTGGGCCTTTAGCCATTCTTCTCTCTTAGTCTAAAATACCTCTGGGGCTACATAGATCCAGAATACCTTTGAGAGAGCTGGATGACATTGCAACAACAGAGGCTAAAGCTTTACTGAAATAGAAAACTCAGTTAATCATGAGAATTTAGGCAACACTACCCTTCCTGTTTCACGAACAAGCCCAATGATCCATGATTTCTTTCTATAATCTTCTGTTATTTTACATTACTTCTTCAGATCCTTAACGTGGAACTTTAAAACTTCAAATATTCAAAAAGTTTTATTATATGACCAGCAAATCTACCTTGGTGTGCAGTAGTGCTCCTTAATGTAGACTGAGAAATCTGTTTGAGTGGGTGGGTTAGAGGTCTATTCATGTATAGAATATTGAATTAGTATCTACCATTTTAATCCAAGGCACAGTGACTAAATATAAACATTGAATTAGCAATCAAATAATAGCGGGCTATTAATACAAATTGTAAAAATGAGCACAGTCCAATCTCTTGTAATTTTTTCAAAATTCTTATTAATATCACAATGCACTTTTCTCTCTTTTGTTCTTCGTTTTTTCAAAGATTTCACCACACAACTTTACAATAACAACCCCAGGACGTGGCTAGAATGAACCTAGATCAGGCCTGTCAAACTGGCGGCCCGCGGGCCAGATATGGCCTGTGCAAGCCACGCCCATCCCAGCTCCACAAAGGGAAAAAAACCCATTGTGATATGACACGATAAGGCCCACAATGCAAGCGGGTTTGACGCCCCTGTTCAAGATTCTTCAGGCAAAGGATGGTCTTAAATAAACTTGCTCTGATACTAACTTGAGGCTCTTCTTCTTTTTTTCCCCCAGAAGAAATTGAAGTGGATGTGGAAAGCACAGAGTTCTCCCATGGAGACGTGGATGATATCAGCACAACCAGTACAAGTGACATTGATGATCACAGCAGCTTGCAGAGCATTGGGAGCGATGAGGGTTACTCCAGCGCTAGTGTCAAGCTCTCCTTCACTTCCTAGAGCCTAGTGCTAGAGCAGAGCAACTGGTTTCTTTGGGGCAACTGAGTTTCATATGGCAGAGCTCTTAAGATACAGTATTTTTCTTACCCAACCCACCCTTCAACAGCTAAGCTTGGACAGACACAACTTTAGAATAGCTCCATGGGTCCATGAAAGAGTGGGGACCTAGCAGGGGAACCAATTAGTCTTTATCTGACCATAACCCAAAATTTTTGACTTAGTGCTAAACTTCAGTTAATTTCAAATCCAGGACACCATTCCAGTTACCTATAGTTGGACTGAGATTTTCCCATCAGCAGTGGATACCTATATTGAAAGTTGGATTGGATGGGAAACTTGGCTGTTCAGGTGCTTGCTTTTTAATTTGTCACCATTGGGTTTTTTTCCTCCTCATGTTCAAACTTAACAAACTTGTTATAAGACCCTTGTGGTGCTAATAATAAATAATATAAAGTATGTCCAATATCTATGATAATCTAGCATATCTGGGATAGCTGTATGTTTTTCCCAAATAATGGGATAAAGTAGCCAAGGTGATATAGTTCATTGGATGAACCACTTCCAATGCATTTGCACAATACTTTGAAGTTTTTTTTTAAAAAAGCTCCATTTTAAATTTCTTTAAATTCCATCAATTAATTTATTTTTTTAATTTTTTCCCTTCAATATAGCTAAGCAGTTAAATAGTTTTCCTGTAGTCTCACCAGCAAAAGTTAGTCCAGTCAGCATCTTTTATTAACTGGGTATCTCCAGCCATCTTCGATTATTATCATCTGAGAAGTGTAATAATAGCAAGATGTTCTGCTTATAGCTCAGTGTTTCAGCTGGACTTGGTTTCATGGCAAGAAACTTGGGCTGCATGATTTTACCACTAGATTACTGAGTTGTAGCAGGCCACCACAGGTGCAACGGTGCTCTGGATTCAGTGGCTGAGCTAGAATGATTCTCCTGATAGAGGGTGAGAGACAGACCAGCCTGTAAAACAAATGATGATGGGCAGAAAAGACACGAGTCTCCATTCTGAGCCACAATTACTTTTTTTTTTTCTTTTGCAAATTATTTTGATAAACATTTGTAAAAGTTGTTTGGGTGAGATAACCTATACGTGACAATGTATTTTTAGATCTCCTAGGCATGATCCTGCAAATCTCTTTTATAATTAACACCAATTGAAAGGAACTTGTTTTCCTGCTACCATGCACAAGAAGAACAGGGACTCCTTCTTGGGTTTTATGGCTCTACCTTTTGGATTCCCTTTGCAGACTTTGGCACCTGGATTCCTAATATAATCTTGGGTCCATAGCTAAGAAGCATCTCAACAATCTGCTAGGTTGATTCCAAATTTTCCTGAGCAGAAATAATTGTTGTGTTGCAGTTAAAGAATAAGATTGTATCCAATGTTTTTATCATTGTTTTTATTTTGAACTTTCTAACCTGCACTTTGAGGTCTTTGCTTTTCTTTAAGCTTTTTAACCACAGAGATACTTATTACTGTTCCTTTACCAAGTTTAAACTTTATTCTTTATTTTGAGACTTCATTTATGACACTTATTTGAGGATTTTGTTTGGGAGGGGTAGTAATTTGCCTGTTCCCCAATTATTAAGGGAAAAAACTGAAAAGTTAAAAAAAATGCTTTATAAACTCATAACTTATTGCTGATTATAATTACTGGTTGTTAATTTCAGTCTTGTAGATCTTTAATTTTATTGTTTAGATAGGACTGGGTGACAAAAAAAAAATAAAACAAAATAACCTCATTTAGCAGTACAGTGGAATTGTGTTTAAATGTTAGCATATGTTTATGCTTAATAGTAGCACTTTAATACCATTAAACATTTCTGTATCTGAAATACGTTTGTTCTGCCATGTTGGTCACTCATGAGACTTTAGAATACTCATGTTGTTTGTGCCTGAAAAAAAAACCCCTCCATTGGCCATGTGATTAGATACCCCAAATGACTTCTCCTGTAGATCTTGTCTCAGTACTGTTATGTTGTGTGATTTAACTCCAATGTGTTAGGCATTTACCCCAGAGCTATTATTATATTGTATAACGTACCACTTTAGGACCTGTGTCATGTATTAGAGACATCATGCTGCCAGGTTTTATAGTGTGTTCATAGCTGGGGTTTTAATTCTTATGTTCATTAAAATCTGGTTGCATACACATCTCTCTCCTATGGAACTAAAACTAAATAACACGTTTATATGGTAACTTCTCCCTCTAGTGGCTGAAATAGGAATTGTTAGTTTTAGTTAATGAGAGTAAAGATTTCAGTAATAACTTTTTATAATTCTGAACCCTATTAATATGGCTAGTGTCTTAGGAAATTTTGGTGGGATGGCAAGAATGATCACTGAAAATTCAAATGAGTTGTCACTCCCAATCTACGATTTCTTAACCCAGCAAAATAAACTTGTTTCTGTGAATTCAGCTACAGAAACTTACTTAAAAGAATGTGTTTTCTCTAAGCAGAAAGGCCTGACTTCAAATTTTAATGATGTCTTCACCAGCCCACTGGGTCTTAGTGTGTTAGAACTAGAAAGGCAGGGCTGGATAATCAATTCTAACACACTATCAGTACAGGGGACAGGCAGGAACCTGATGAGAACCCTGATATAGTGGCTTGCATGAGAAAATAATTTCAGAAAAAGGCTGAAGAAACGGCCTTGACTTAAAGTCTGGAAAGTTTGCCTCGAAGAATGCACAGCTTTGATTAATACTATCTTAAATTAAGATTGTGTAAAAATGATTCTGCACCAATTCATCCCCAATGAATAATGGTTAGTCCTAATGCAAAACCATTTAATCATTCACCTTATGTCATAGGACAACCATTTGTCTGAAATGGTTCCTGCCTGAGTAGGGGTTTGGAGTAAAAGACCTCCAAGGTCCCTTCCAAATCTGTTGTTCTGTTCTATTCTATTCTGTTCATAACCTTTGATGTATTTGACTTGGTAAATAAGAAACTATAATCAGGATAGACATCTCTGGAGATAATACTCTTTCCATTTAACAAAGTGGAAAAAAGTGTTACATCATTTATTGAATAGGGTGTACTGCAGCCAGCCTGTCATAATCTATTGCGAGGACATACTATATATTTTTCTTTAATGTAAAAACATATCCTTCATTATCCTTTTACGTTCTGGGATGTTATACTTGTTCCTTATCTTCAATTCACAACCTTGTATTTTTTTTTCCACCATACAAAAATTGGATTCTGGTTTGGAATATAATCCTATGCAAGTTTACTTAGAGATAAATCATGCTACGTTCCATGGGACTTACTCCCATTTGTATCTGCATCAAATTAAGCCTTAGATTTAGACATGAGGTTTATACACTTTTGCATTTAAAATGCAGGGTAGTTTTTTTAATATAATGGGAGTGGTTGTAGGGCAGTCTGAGGCAAATCCTATTTTTCTGCTTTGGAAAATCTCTTCTAAAGGTGGCATTCAGCTTTGGAGAGAAAAAAAAATGCCACCAGTCCAAAATCATCTATGCATCTTGATGTTAGCCCCTCAAAAGGCTAAGTAAGAAATGCTATTCTCTTACATGCTATGCTTTTATAATAAGAAGTTCAGACAGCCATTCTATTATGATCTGAAAAAGTCACATTCACTGATACATCATTCCAAATCTGTGCCCTTATCTTCTACTTGGCAATACTGTGTGTATGAGAAGAATGATTCTGTATTTTAATGAAAAATAAAGATGCAAGAGGGCATTTATACTTGTTACATTAAAAAAGAAAACCAGGATTCCTATAGTTATTAAATTTTCACTTATGGCAAGTAAAATTGTTGTCAATATGGCTTATACTGCTTCAGATGTTTTGTATTTCTTAGCTCTGCTAAGTGAAAATTTCCAAGACTGAAACAGAATTTATATACATTTTATTTAAATATGTATATTGGATGATTTTCATGGATTATTTGGAGAGGTGTCCTCTGTATCCAAATTTACATCATTTGTGTCAATTTATGTGAATGGTATAATTTGCAGTAAAAACTTCAGTTTATTAGATAAATTATAAGAGTTCAAAAGAGAAATTTGTCTGTTACTTCAAAAATGAAACAAAGGAAGGGTTTACTATGTAATACTTTTTCCCTTCATGGTATCTTGGATCAAACTAGCAGGCCAAATTTAACTTTTTAAAACGTTTTGAATGCTAAATTCTAGGATATTGTAACTTGTGTTACCAACAAGTTTAATTATTTAAAAGTTCTGATTTTAGACGCTAGAAACCTGTCTTGGCTTCTTTTATTTTTGTCCTTAGTACAGAAGAGTTGGGGAATTCAATTATATCCATATACCAATTCAGTTGGGATATACCAAAAAAGTGGAAATAGAGCTTTATACTTCTATGAAATAAAAGAAGCAAAGACAAGTAAGTAAAAGCTTCAGAAAGCAGAAACATTTGGTATATGTTAATCAGGTCAAGACTTTTAAGGAGTTTATTAAACAGACTTAACTGGAAGCAATAGTTAAATCACTTTTCATTCAGACATATCCATTCTGTCTATTTCACTCTGTAGAGGTAGTTTTTAACCTTATGACTACTTAAAGACTAAGCAAAGTCACGCTGGCATTGAAAAAAGTGACTTACACTTAGTCCTTAGACTTACACTTAGTCCTCACACTTAACATTTCAGTGCAGTCACGTGAGCAAAATTTGGACACTTGGCAACCAGCACTTATATAGGACAACTATAGCATTCTGGGGTCATGTGATTGCCCTTTGCAACTTTCCCAGGGGGTTCCAGCAAGCAAAGTCAAGAGGGAAGACATATTTGCTTAATTACCACAGCAAAAAGGTTGTAAAATCAGATGCAACTCACTTAATTACCACCTCATTTAGCAACAAATCTTCCCATCTCAAATGTGATCATAAGTTGAGGGTTACCTATAGTTCTGTCAGAGAATTAGAATTATTTATGTCAAATACCTCCCTCTACTCCAACATGCATTGCTGTTGTCTCTTTGTCTTCCTCCCTTTTTCCCCTCTGGAAACTTATTACCACTATTAACAGTTTTGGATCAGAAAAAAACCCACATTTCTTCTCATAGACAGCTTTTCACATCTCCCTCAGAGCCAAAGTGGCCATGGAGAAGCAGTGCCCAGCAACCAGATAGGAGGGGGGATATTTTCTAGGCAAGTTGGACTCAAGCAGCATTGTTTCAGTTTGGAACAATGAAAAATGCTCTGCAAACAGGTTATTCAGCAACCGGTTCAGGATATTTGAAGGTTATGTCACTCAAATATGAGGAAGAAAAATGTCTTTGGGGCATAACAAGCAGTCTTAAAGATACTATAGGACAAAACTACTAGGTTCCTAATGCAATCAAATCATCCAGATTCCCAATTTAAAAAAAATTAGGCAGAAATTCTAGATAACTTATTGATAAACTCTGTGCTGGCCAAGTTGGAAGAAGAGGAGCCAAGAAAGTCAAGGTGTTGTTGACCGACTTTCTGTAGCAGACTTTCTCCTCACAGATGCTAAAGAAAAGAGAAAACTTTCCTATCAACTACCAACCTCCTGACTGCATCTTCCCGTTAAGAAGGAGGAGGTTGGTAGTTGGTAGCTTTAGTAATACTTTTATGGAGCTGGATGTTATTTAATTTAGATATCTCAACTAAACAAGTTTTGCTGAAGCCCAAGGCTTGAACAAAGAAATTGTTGGAGGTGTAGTGAATTGACAGTTAACTATTCAGATGACTAAAAATTTCTCCTCACTCAGCAGGACATCCTTTTCCTTTCACCATTCCAATTCACGCAAGGTAAATACACATTTCCTGTTTGGATTTAAAGCTGATGATGATAAGGAAAAAAGAGAATATCAGTTTACCATTTTGATTTGTCATCTAATCCTTTTTCTGAACTATTTGTAGACAACCAACAACATTTCATGTGTGAAGGAATCTGTAGTTAATAAGCTCTATTCTCCAGTATATTTTTTGCTATTTCTAGCGTCTTAGCAGAAAGTTTCCTGAAGTTTTATTCTACCTGATGGAACAGTTGCCTGCAGATCTACTTTAATTGCCAGTGCCTTTATGACCTCACAGGCAATTAAAAAAAAAAAAAATCAAATCTACAACTAAGAATCTAAGAACTGAAGCTGGGATCTTTTAGTATTTAAAATCTAAATTCTACCAATGACCTAAATCTAGATTATAATCAGTAATGTAGAAGCATATTCTCATAAACTTTGGAGTAATAGCTTACCACATTTACACAAATGTTAAATGTTAAAAATTCTTTGTTGAATAATAAACTATGAATAATGAATTGTTGCTAGAATGCTCATTAAGCCATATTATGTGAACTATCTTACTATTTGTTATTCATTCCAGGATTCTGTTCTTTTAAGGCTTCAGTTGCTAGAAGAATTTAATATCTGTTACAGTGTTTTATGCAGAAAACAAAAGCAAAGAATAATTGATCCTGGATTGTTCTTTTCTGTTAATGGGACAGCACTGTAAAGCTTTTTTTTAAAGTTGCACAAAGTTGTTTGATGCACAAAGAATTTACTGGTTCACTCACTATATGCTAAAGATAGTTCCATTATCTGTCTATTGATGTCAACAATGTTAGTATACTTTCAAGAAGGATACCATTTAATTTGTGGCATTACTGAAGAACTGAAATGGTTGGGAAATCACTATTATGCCAACCGGTAGTGGTTTGCAATGAGAAGCAAGGACAGAAACTGGGTTACTGGGTAAATGGTGCCAAGGTAGTATAGGTAGTACTCATCCACATGACCTGCCTCCATAGAATTCTGAGGAATCAGTGGCAGGATAAGGTGCCAGACACAGAAGTCCTCTCCAGAGCAGGCCTGCCATCAATTCCCACCCTGCTGATGAAAGCCAAGACACATCGGGCAGGCACTGTTGCAAAGATGCCAGACCATCGCATCCCTAAACAACTCCTCTATGGTGAGCTGTCTAAAGGAAAGCGATCGCAAGGGGCACAAAGGAAGCGATTCAAAGACATGTTGAAAGCCTCCTTCAAGTCCCTTGATATTGACATCACCTCCTGGGAAACCCTGACACAAGATTGATCAACATGGCGCATGCTGATCCACCAAGGCTGCCAGACATCTGAGGACAGAAGAAATAACAGAAGAGAAGCAAGCACTCCGCAAAGCCAGAGTTGCAAATGCTGAGACAATGGTGCCCAAACATGTCTTCCCAACATGTGGCATAACATTTCGTGCCCATATAGGCCTTACCAGCCACCTGTAGACACATCATAAACAGTCCACAACCTGTTAGATGTCAAGGTCTTCTTCAAACACGATGGACGAACATCATTAATGGTTTTTTAGGAGATTTCAAGAATAGGTGTTGAAACTCATTTTTTTCAATATGTTTGACTATGCCATGCTATCTGCTTGCTTATTTATATAGAACAACATTTAACAAAACACACACACTCTCAAAGATACACCAAAAAGAGCAGACTGCAACACTTTCTGGATCCTAACAGTCAGTAAGGAGCACTTGATTTTCATTCCAGGATGACTGGTATAAAAATATAGCACCTATAGACATATTAAAAACTGCTGATAAATTTAGCAAAAACTTTCAGACCCATTGAAGTGTAAAATATTGAATAATAATAGTCTTTAGTAACAGTAATGCAAATTTTGATGAATAATGGAAAAGTCTTCATAATAGTGATTAAAAAATGATATTATCAAGAAATGTTATACACTCCCTTTGCTGGATATGTTCAGACAGAAACTAGAAGGATATCTTTTGGGGATGTTTTGGATACTTGCAATCAAGTTCAGCCTTGATAAAAAAATTTCCAGTTCAATGATTCTGCAATCTGAAACATATTGTCACAGAGGTGCTTCTCAAGGTTTCAAAAAGATTGAGAACTCATGTTGAAATGGGTCTAAATTAATTGTCTAGAAATGCCTGAAATTGGCCAACCAAGTCTACTTGAAAATCTTCCTCCAAAAAAAGTCCTAGCTCAAAGTTATAAACTGAAGGGCTTTTCACAATAATCCTTTAAATATTAGCTATTTGGCTCCACTGACATTCCAAATCCAGGATGACCTTCTTTTCACAATTGGTCTTCATTCAATAGTCATGAAGAGCAAACCAGTTGTGATCTACTATGACATAATTTTTAGACTGTAAATGAAATTCACCCAAGATCATTTCCTTGCAAACATTGTACTGATGCTATATTCTTTTCAAAGCAATTCAGAATGCATGACAATAGCATTATTTGGGGAAAAAAATACCACAGAAACTTTCTGATGGCATGATGATATACCTAGGCTTAAGTACAGTACATGCATGCATTTACTCTTATCTGGAAAATACACCTATTGAAAATGAGCTATTTTATTATTAGACTAGCTGATACCCGTACTACGCTACAAAACTATATGATGGGACTTGATAAATTGACACTTAAAGCTTGAAAATTAATGAGTAGTTTAAAAAGGGACTATATTATTTCATTTGAGATGGTAAGCTAAGTTTCTGTTACAGATGAAGACATTATTTGCATAGCATAGACTTTCATTTCACCCCTCAGATAAATTCTCAGGGCCTCCCTGTAAACAACATTCCTGGTTTTGCTGTCTGGTCAGAGGATGACCAGGCTGTCAGATGAACTGACTCTGGAGCATGCCACATAGAACTGGCCATGGGGAAAACAGGCAGCTTCCCTTACTTGTGTTTTCCTAACCACATCTGTAAATCCTTTCCTGCATTTTTGCCTCTTTTCCCTTTAACTGATGTTACAGTAGAAGGAACAGATTTGTCTGAACTGAGGAGGAAAATAAGGGCGGGGAGTCTGTCTCTGCCTAACAGCATCTGTTGGTATTTATCTGGCTAGCATCCTGTTAGTGTGTGACAGAGTTGAAGGGTGTTTGGAAACTCAAACAGTATTTGCTGTGTGAGCAAGAAAGACACAGGAAGGAGTCTGTGCGTGCCTTAGTTCAACTGCTTACTACTGTGAAAGCAAAAGCAAAAGTGAAACTGAAACTCCTCTGCTTGTGTTTTGCATTTGGATCAGATTTCTTTTCAGGTGGGGAGGGGGAGTAGAACTCATTAGCATCAGAGAGTGTTAATAATAATATAGGAAATATTAATGCTGTGATGGTCATTTTGAAAAATCCTTTCTTAGTGAGCATTTAGAACAGTGATGGTGAACATTTTTTTGCTCAGGTGCCAAAAGGGCGCGCGTGTACGTGATAGCGCCCGCATGGGCACACCCATAGTGCAATGCCCAACCCCGTGCATGCACACACAACCCCTCCACACGCTCCCCCCTCCCGCGTATGCGCGCAGGGCTCACTGAAGCTTCCGGAGCCTGTGGATGGCGAAAAACAGATTCCTGAACTCCTGAAGCCTGGGGAGGGTAAAAAATGGCCCAATGGCCCAACCAGAAGTTTATTTCTGAACTTCTGGTAGGCCCATTGGGTCTGTTTTTCACCATCCACAGGCTCCAGAATCTTTCCTGAAGGCCAGGGAAGGCAAAAATGACCTCCCCCCGCCCTCCAGAAGACCGAAAATCCGATATGGCTCCACATGCCACCTGAGGCACATGTGCCATAGGTTCACCTTCACGGACCTAGAAGGCAAGAGGAACATACGTGGCAAATTTCAAGTTTGTAGGCTTTATGGTTCAGGAGATTTCGTGATTAATGCGTGAGTGGTTTTTGCTTTTATAGATTCCACTCCAGAAATACTGAAATTTTTCTGCACAGAATTTTTCCTTGTGACATGGTTTTCTTCTGTTTCCCATTTTGTCCAGATGGTTTTCTGGCAATGGGGGGTGGGATGGGGGTGCTCTGGAAGATTTCAGTGGCTACAAGGGAAGTTGTGTGACTGTCCCTGTGGAGGTCATTGGGGAGGCTGGAGACTCAGTGATACTTCTGGGTTTGGGGGGTGGGAATTCCAAGTGGAAGGAAGGAAGGCTTGTGGTTCTGGAGCTGGTGGCTTTTCCTAGTTTCCGACATTTAAAAAAAAAAGGTTTCCTCCGGACTCTGGGGACCATGTTACGGAAGGTCACTATTTTGGGAGAGAATGGACATTAGTTTGTGTTCGCCCTTAATTGTGTGTGCTAAGCGCTTTGGGTTCTTTGCATTATTCCTTAAGTTGGCTGCTTCTACAGAGCTCTGATCTTGCTCTCTGGCTGCTTCCGTTCTAGGTTGAGAGCGGCAGCAATGGTGGCAGTGGCAGCAGCAGCAGTGTTGGGACAAGAGCCTCTGTGGGCAGGTAGGTCCACTTTGGGAGCACCGGGCGACTTCAGTGGTCCAGGCCAGGCCACAGCTGCCTTTGGAGAGGTTGGCGTTGCTCTTCGCCGTTTGCTGTGCTTTGATCTGGCTGGAGCTTGTGACCTGCGCCAAGGCTGTTGGCTTCTTTGGCGGGAACTCGGGCCCCTCCCTAGCTCTCCATGGGGTGGGAGTCCGCTCCAAATCATGGGACTTTATCCCGTCCCAAACATGAAAAACTAGGGGTTTCCTGTTCAGGAGAAAATGAACCTTAAAATTTTATTGAAAGGCTTAATAGGTTGTTTCTGTCTTCCTAATGCTTCTCTCTGCCTCCCCGCCCCTTTCTTTGCTATTTGTTCCCTACTTTACACTATCTTTTATCTCTTTCAGCATCTGAAGTGAAAGGGGGTGGG